>JXSR01S004268.1:31421-61243 GCA_000969725.1 Ophiothrix spiculata
CCTTGTTTAGGCTTTCGCCAAGGAAACCCAACTTGGTACCAAGTAAGCTGAAAGAAGCTTATCTTTAACAGGGCTCCAAGATGTTTTTTAAATTCGGTTTTGAATGTAGGAGGAAGACCGGAGCACCCGGAGAAAAACCTGCAGAAGCGATCATTGACTGAAAACCAAATGCACATAAAGCGCCGGGCGCGGGACTCGAACCCGGGACCTCATTGGTGCAAGGTGAGGGAACTACTGCTGCGCCAACCCACTCAGCATTCTGCATGTGATGGCACTCCCAGCCCTAAAACTCTATTATATTATATATCTGTATAAAACAGTTTGGAAATGCCTTGATGAAATTTAGAATTTGAAAAATAAAACAGTGAGAAAAATGTTGATTTTGGAGATAATGGACTGAAGACAAAGACCATAAATCTATTTACCAACTGCAACAACACTTCCAAATAAATCTGATGAAATTAAAATTTTGTTTACCTTCTACGCTACATATTTTATTTCCAATGTTTTGTAACATATCAAAGCCTACACCATCTCCAGAGAACGAAATGTATACATTCCAAACGCCCACATTTATGTTTTTAAATGACAAAAACATTGCATAAATGCACATTTTTGCAGGCCCAGATGTTAAATACAGGAGTCAGCATATCATGCAGAGTCAATATGTTATGCCCCTATTAATATATTATTATATAAGAAACACCCACCTGGAAATATATAACATTATCCTAAAGAATTGTACCATTTTATTGATCAAGATGAAAGTGTAGTACAGATATATATGACATTTTACAATTTAAGATTCATATGTGCTGTAAACATAATTGAAAAGGAAAATTGTAGCAAGCAGTACTGCCTTTACTGCTATTGGGATTTTCAGGGTTGTTTTGGTCCTGCATTAGGTGCTAGCCTTGTTTGATACAACATTTCTGCAGTATTTGTCATTGTAAGTATATTTCACTGGGGTCTGAGCCCGGGGTCCGAGGCACTTTCATTAGGCTTCAAAACTCAATCAATACTCTCCCCTTACTTGCCCAATTCTTATTACTGCTTAAATTTGCGTTTAATTCATAAATTTACAATGGAGATACCAGACTTTATATACCGGCCCATGTAATGGCGTCGTCAGCAATGGAGCACAAATTTGGGGTATTCGGGTCAACTGTGTTCCGGCCAAAATCAACTACGAGTGTTGAGGTTCGGTTGCGTGTAGAAACAAACTGCACAGATAATACTTTATGCGAATGATACATCAATCTGCACACAAAGCATGTGAGCGTATTTTCAATTTCAGCGCATTATGACAATATGCGATGAATCATCAGCAAAAACACGAATACCCCAAATTTTGTCTCCATGCCGGAATAAAAATGGCGGCAAGTCTGGTATCTCCTCTGTAAATCTATGGTAAATTTAAAAATGTGTTCTTATGGTCTTCATATTATACACAGAAGAAATGCTGAACTTTAATGACAAGCCATTCCAAATCACCTCAAAAGCTTCATCAATGCATCTTATCATAGAAGAAAAACAGCTTTTGCTAAGTAGTGTTTTTATATTCCTACGAGCTAAACCCCCTAGCTCCTCTTAAATTACCCTAGATTCAAGTGATAAACCCTTTGGACACTTGTGTGAAGTATCTGAATGACCACAGGGTAATGTTCCTACTTCATCAACATGAAATAGAGATAAGTGGAACTGTGCCCTAAAACATGATACCATGAAGCGTGTTATTAGGGAAGAGGGGTATTTGAAGTGATGTTTCTAGGTATCATCAATATGGTCAGTATTGAAGGTTGCTTTCTTGTAGAGTAAGCTGTGGTTCACTCAAATATGTATGGTTGCAAAATTTCTTTGAACAAATTTTTTGTCAAAATAGATTTTTATTTGGCCTAATGTGAATTTGTGTCAGATTTTGAAATTGTTTTTAAAGTTATTACTTACCGTATATCATGTATGTCAAAAGTATATATTTATGGACAAATATACTGTAATCAAATCTTTTATTTTGTAATTGAAATTTGTATAACACAATTTAGTATGGTTAACATATGTAGGATTTCCCCCAAGGAGAGAGTGGGCTACTTAAATTTTGGTTGTAGGGGTATGGGAGGGACGTATATGATGTTAAAGCCTGCACATTCATAACAATTTGTTGAAAAAGGTACAAATGATTTTAAAACCACCTATTGATTGGTACTTCTTTTCACCCCTTCCCTCCCCTGGGAGGGGACAGGTTATAATGGTAAAAATACAGGATTTTATCACCACCAAAAATGGCCATCATGCAATACTGTGAAAAGTTGCATTTGAGCTCGAATCAGCTACCTTCACAGTGCCCATCATACATGTCTTTGTTGTTGAAACGGTTATCAGAATCATCCTTTATAAGCTTAATATGAACACTGCGATAGTTCATCCCATTGCAATCCTTCGGGTAACATGAGCTGTTTTTTCCTTCTGCGGACCTTCCATGCCCATAGTCTTGATGGAATAATCAAATCATTTGCATGGGATTCATGGCAACCTGATAGCATTTATCGCAGTCCCCCAGACCTCTATGTGCTTTAGGTTGTAGTTAGTTGTTTATCTACCTGATAGGTGCCATTAGTAATTAGATTGGGAGCTCTTAAACTGACGTTAACATTTGTGCCCCTTTGCTTTGGAATGGCACAATAATCGAGAATAAGCGAGTGCAGGAAAGTCATAGCTGCAATAGTTGCACACTGTATAATGGGTCAGTGGCTGTTGAAATGGTTCTTCAGGTGAAATCATCACTGATAAACCATTTCAAGTGCTACTGTCATATGTGAGACCAATTTTCAGGGTTTTGTCACATTCAAGTGACAAGTTGCTTAATGTCACAGCCATTGTAGATACATCTTTCTTGCACTCATATTTTGTAATCACCAAAGAATAGTATGTGTTTGTCCGTCATTGCCTGTGCCTAAATTTTGATAACTGAAAAAGAGTTTTTGTACAAAAATGTACTGCGCCTAATTTTGAAAATGCTGAAAAAAGAAGTTCTCTTTCAGAATTTTTTGATGTGTGTGATGTACTAAAAACACTGTGAAGGAGAAGCAAGGCAAGACTATTTTTTGCAACGAGACTTAAAGAGTAGGTGCTCAGACTTTTTTAGTAAAATACACCCAAACTTTATCCCTTATATTAAATCACCAACATTTTGACTCAAATTTATCCCTGCAAAAAATTAATAAATGCAGAAATGTGGACCATTTTGGAAAATGTTGAAAAATAAATCAAAAGTGCCACTTTTTTCCACAGCTACATCAATAGTGTATTCAAACTTCTTGGTTTCGTGAGCAAATGAAGGGGAGTGGCTTTTCTAGGAGCTCCAGCTCCCTGGTTATGCCACTGATTAAGACTCGTTTTATCATCAAATATTGGTGAGGATTTCTAAAAGTTAAGCCAACAAAAGAAGAAGAAGTTTGTCTATGTCTGTGTGCACGCCTGTGCCTGAAAGGTTTTAGAAGACAAACAAAACAGTTTATATTTTTAGCCTGATCTAGTAAATGACATATTGGTCAGCTAGTTGCTAGAAATGTTAATCAAATCATTTATACAACTCTATGTTTACAGGCATTCAGTTGTTTACTGTCTAAGCTCGCGGAGGATAACTCTTTCTATCATGTCAAACGGTAATCAAATAAAGTCCAAAATATACGGTTTTATCCAAGAAGAAGATAATAGCTTCTTTCAGGTGCCTCGAAATCCTGAAGGCAAGCCGGTTTAGACGAAACTTAAGTTTTATGTGTGCGATGATAGCCTTTGGGTTTGTTAAATGGTAACCAAATTATTTGAATTAGCTTAGCACTGACATGGTGAATTTCCAGAAACCTTCCAGCATTATAACAGTTTGTAGAATTCACTAAACTTTGCAAAGTTGTTTTTGTTCTAAATGCCTTATGGACTTGCTAAATGCTAATCAAATCAAACTAAACTAGTATTAGCTACATCTGAATACAAATGATCACTTTATACAGCTTTCAAAATCCTTCAGGCATTTGTGTGGTAGCAGAATTCATCAACCTTTGTAAAACTTGACAAACTTTTAGACAAATTGTGCACCAGATGACATGATCAAATGCGTATGATGAAATCGTCACGATATTCTGCCGTGTGAATATATAGAAGGGAAGCAAAACAGTTGAAAATGGAATCATCCCTTAAGGAGGTAGAATATTAAGCTCTAAATTCTCAGAGGCAACAAATAACATTGATCAAATCAAGGGAGTTGAATTCCGCTACCGTGTCACATCAATTTGGATGTAACCATGCAGAGCATATAACATCCTGTTATTTTGTACCTGAGTGAAGTCACTGCAGTCTTGATTTCCCTTCTCCTAGAAATGCCAATGTTTACTGTTTCCATCAATAATACAATATTTGATCATTCATTTATTGGGATAGATATAATAAAGGGATGTTGGAGTGCCGGCAATCTCTCTTTCAAAGCGATTTTGGCCAGATTTACATATATAGAATTTTTAGTGGTAAGAAGATCACCACACCTCCTTTATCATGAGCCTGATACCTTCCGATCATTGAAGAATGCTATAGTATCCATGTAAAATCTGGATCAATAAGATTAAATGAAAGTTAATTAATATCTTGTTCAATGCTTATACTGACTACATGTCCTACATTTTGAATCCATAACTCTCAATGCCTGAAAATTACAAGTTGTAAACTTTTCTGCCAAAAAAATTAAGCCCAAGGCTGTGAAATATGGATCACTGCGATTAGAATTTGTGTATCGATCAAGATTAGGGTAGAATGACAGATATCCATAAATCCAAATGGATGTCAAGATGAATGAGAATTTTATTGACTAATTACAAAGAAGAGTAAGGATGTCTAAACATATTCACTGAAAATTTCAAAGTCAAGACGTTTGTTATGATGTTCAGGAAGTTGGAGTATTGGTTTAAACCTGTGGGGAAAATCAAATCAAATCCTCCTTTTTGAGGGATGGGGGATCCGGGAGATGGCATTCAGATGGCATCCGAAATATACAAAAATGCTGCTTTTCATGATTTTCTAACAAAAAACGTGTGACTTTTTAACTCAAAGTTATTTACTTATTAATAGATTGCATCATACTGAAGCTTAAGATGTATAGTGGCTCCTCTCTGCCAGTCATATTGCTGGTCTGAGAGGTAAACAAGTTCCAGCTTAAGGCGATAAATATTTTATAAAGAACCTGTTTGACAGCTGCGGAGTACTTGTATAGAAGCCAGTATGATAGAAATATGGATTTCCTTTGAAAAGCTGACATGTATTTTAGTGTGATGAAGGACTCTTAAAGCAAATAGATCGAACATATTCTTGATTTTGAGAGGAATGAAAGGAAAATATGTATGTTCTGAATGTGCTGAGGAAACCTTTGTTAGGACAAAAAAACATACTTCAAATTGGTTAAATTATGTACATTTTGATGAAAGGAATTGCCCATCCTGATTCATAAACTTAACCTTTGTCCCACACGACAATAATTCTTGGGTATTATTGGAACAACAAGACCATCAACCTTATACTTTCTTCAGAAATTAAGAAATGTTTAAATTCGAGACAAACACAGTCATACCTGAGTTGGTCATAAATCAGAGGAAACTGTAGTTTGTGTTTCATTCATGGAAATTAGAAGGGTGTCATAGAGACTTTTGGCTCAGGTGGTTGCTAAGTATCCTATTGACATGACAACCAATAATCATTAGCTGTCATCCCAGGGGGTGCCACACAGTGCTGTACAAAGCAGGGATACTTACCCCCTATGGCTCAAAATAGCGGGATGCTAACGGGAAAAATCATGTAAATCAGTATGTCCCGTTGTTAGTTTCAGTAAATTATCGTCCTGCTATTGAAAAAGTATTGATTTTAGCTTAAATTATCAAATTTGACTAAAAAAATTTGCACGCATTACAAACAAATTCCCTTTGCCTCTTGTTTGATCCTCCCATTTTGAAAATCATGGGGCTCCCAAGGATAATATATTCAGCGGGATGAAAGATAAGTAAGGTCTGATATCGGAACGGAAAATGTGTTTGCCCCCTTAGCTTACATGCCTTCATACAGCCCTGGAACCATGATTTTATGGTGACTATGGTTAAAAAGGGTGCTGCAAGTCATTAATTTTGCTCCATATATACTTCAGCATTGTGACTGTTTGCCGTATATATCGTAATGGCGGATTTACTGAATACATAATTAAAAACCTGAAATAAACAATTTTATCTTTTTTTCTTAAAAATATTTATGAAACAGGTGAATGAACCTGCATAAATTTTAATTATAGATATTGACATTAACTTTGATAAATATATATATATTGTGATCTGAGTGGTGCTTTGTTTTTGAGTCAATTTGTGGATGAGATTTATATTGTCAAAGCAATAGTATAGATATAACTTGCAAGTTTCAGTTGGAGAGTTATATGACGAGCTTATAGGGAGTTACTTATTTTCTATTAAAAGGATTGGTGTAATTTATAATATGATGAAGCTTTATTTCACAGGTAACTGAACTTGACTTGGTCATTGCTTGTCAGTTAGGTAAATTATATCAAGTTTCAACATCTAAGAGACTCTTACCCAGAATTGTTGTATTTATACAGCTTCAAAGTAAACTGAATCTTTACCTTAGACTAAGATAATTGGAAGAACTTGAGTACAATCACGTCGGTGTAGAACAATCCCAGATTCACATTTCCTTAACATGGTCTTTAGTTAAGGTGATCAATTATTGAATAGTATCCTGGAATAGTTATTGCTTCATGTTTGGGCAAGTTAGAAGAGACAATGAGTTCAGTCTTCATTTTGAATTATTGATGAAATAAATCTGCTTTAGCAATTTAGTTGAGGAAATTAGAGAGGCGCACTTGATGTAAGACACAGCTTATTGAGTTGTTGTGAGAGAAGATGGTCCTGCATGCAGATGGTGTAAAGGTCAGAGTCCTTTTATCCGTTTGCGGTGTGGTTGCGGTGTGTTTTGCACTGTAAGGCTACTGGTAATGGTATTATTTATGCACACGATTGAATGGACCTGAATGGTATCAGATTGAGGCTTTATATTTTACAACTACCAGTACCCTTACAGTGCAAAACGCACCACAACTGCACCGCAAATGGATAAAAGGAATCTGACCTTTGGACTGGTGCGGTAAGTTATGAAATCAATCACATAACTTCATGCTTTTTAAAAGTCCTAATAAATGAAGCAAATATAATGTATTGTATTTTTTCTACTCAAAATCTTTGATCATGATTTAATTGAAGCTCACACAGAGGCTGTGGCAATGGTACATTGAATCTGAATCCCTTAACTGCCTTGATTTTGGTACCAAATTGGCCCTAAACTGGTCCAGCTAAACGGCCCATACATCAATTGCAACAACGCCTCTCTAACACTTGATGAAGTTGGTTCATTAGCGGGATTGGGATCTTTAATAATTGTACAGCAACATTTTCCGGAGTCTGCAGATTGTACCACAGTGGTTCATATACTGTACATCTAAGCAACTGGACAGGTTCATTGGAGTTAACGTACAGTGTAGTAACAATGTGGTAGCATCGTGTGGTATTTTGCTGTGTATGTAGTACCAAATTATGATATTTTGCTGTGTGAACTCAATATTTGAGATCTGAAAATCTAATCAATTTTGGGTTCAAGTATAACTTATATTTGTGTGTTACTAGTAGGAGTCACCTTTACAATAAAATTCCAGGGATATTTTGTTTGTCATGATTAGCAGTTTTTAGCACACTTTCATGACATTTGCTTGCATACAACATTATATTTAAACAAGAAGATTGACATATTTTGGCATGATCTGCAGAACACTGAACAATCATATGAATTTTCACAGCATATAAATCTTACATAATTATTTCTTTATGATCTTTGAAATGAGTTTGTGAGCCAAGTTGTCAAATTATGATGAAAAAAATTGATATGTGAAGGTTGTGGATAAATGTAGGTTGTGGCATGTGGGCTAGTTCCTAGTATTTTCATTGTTATGCCTCCGCCAGAGGCATTATGTTTTCTGGTTGTCCGTCCGTCCGTCCTTCCGTCCGGGCTCGTTTCTCGGAACTGGTGTGGCGTATAGCGATGCAAGTCGGTGGAGTGGTGGTCAGGCTGGCTAGTAACTTTCTCTGAAAGTTTTGGCGCAAAATATGCAAATTTAGTCGGTTTTTAAGCAGAAAATATGTGATTTTTTGTGATTTTAGGGACTTAGAAATTTTCCGAAAGGAGCATTTGCTAAAACTCCACCCCTTCAAAATTTTAACCCCACCTTATTTTGATTGGCGCATCACATACGCGAAAATCGGCCCGATCGGCCAATTAATTAACGAATACAATGCGTTTTAAGATGGCGCTCTTGCATGTAATCCTATATAATTTCATAGATACAATGGGCAATATCTCCTCAACGGAGCAGAATTTTATTTTATGCGTATCTCTGAAACCGCATTCCCTACGTTAATGATATTTGGTGCCTGGGTAGACCTACAGCCAAACTCAATCCACCGACAATTTCAGCGCAAAATATGCTAATTAACTACCTAATTTGCATAATTTATGCATAAAATGGTTTAAATGGCATATTTTACAAACCGTCCACCTTACATTCATGAAATTTGGTGGGTAGGTGGGGATTGAGCTGCGCTTGTGCCAGCTGCAATTTGATTGCAAAATATGCTAATTAAGTACCTAATTTGCATAATTTATGCATAAAATGTAGCATAATTTATGCGTAAAATGCTTTAAATGGGATATTTTACAAACCGTGCACCCTACATTCATGCAATTTAATGGGTAGGTGCGGATAGAGCTGCGCTTGTGCCAGCTGCAATTTGAGCGCAAAATGTGCTAATTAAGTATCTAATTTGCATAATTTATGCATAAAATGTTGCTTATTTTTCAACTTTGTCCGATTTCAAAGGTTAAGGTGTCAAATTGTTCGTCATGGACCAGCGATCAAAAGTGTCAATGGTGATCCCATCGTCCGACCTTTCCCTAGGGGTCAAAGGTAAGAAAGGTCAAATTTTCAACTTTGTCCGATTTCAAAGGTTTGGGTCAAAGGTCAAAAGAAAGGTAAAATTCTCAACTTAGACCGATTACAAAGGTGGAAGGCGGAGGCATCGTGATCGACACTCTGTGTCGAGAACCGCGCGGCCCGAGAACCGCGTATTCTAGTTTTTCATTTGTTTCGTACTGGAAGCGAAAGTAGCAAAAAAAATATGTTTTTGAACTGTTGAACATTGTTATATCTGGTTCATACAACAAATATGGAGTTCTTGCAAAATAAAGTAATTGATAAAAATGCATTTGACGCTTTTACCGTATCATATTTCTCATGTGACAAATTGTAAGAAAATGTTGACATCCCTTGATATTACTAGAAGAATTGTCTGCTATCTCTTAAAATGTCACCTACTCATTTTCTGAAGTTAATGGTTATTTTGGAAGAAGTAGTGGACCTGTGATTTTGATAAGGTATCTTAAAATTAGACAATCCAAATATAGAAGAACCAAAAACTTCCTTTTTAGAATCCCGAGCCATTCGGAGACAAGTCACCCATTTGACGTAAGTTATGAGTTTTTTTGATTTATAGTCCTGTATGGATTACATGGTCTAGCCTTTACTAACTAGCCAGTCATGAATCAGAAATGAGGGTGGGTTTTTTCGGTGTGAACGGGTCATTTTAGTTTTGGCTAGTCTTGCAACTAGTCATAACTTTTAGTCTCTGTGTGTGATTGGATGCAGTGGAATTCAGGACTGGGATTAAGGCTATAGGCATAGATCCTGAAAGAGGGAAGTTCACCCAAATTCTAATTTGAAAAATAGAACTCTTTTCATTTTTTGGATGACACTTACCACTGCACTATACCAGAGATAAATTAACTACCTACTACCAAGTCCAGTGAACTAGAAAGCCAGTTGCTGCTCACCGCAAAAAAAGGAGGCTTTTTAGGGCGAGATCAATGGGCTATCTAGTACTTGGGCTTTCCAATGTCAGTGGATGAATGATTATGTTTGTTGGTGGATTTGTATGGTGACTGGTATCACTGAAAAAACAAAGGTCCTATTGATCAGACTACCCAAATTGTATTACAGGCATTTTAACAACATGAAAAAAGTTGTGTATACATGGTCCTGTTTCAGGGCTGTTCAATCTAGTGTGTTTTGTGTCTGTTGGTACCTGAGTTTCAACAAAATCACAGCCACCCCTTGCCTGGGCTGCGCACAGCACGCTGTCCGGGCTTTTTCGGTGAACAGCACTAATTCTACATGTATAGGCTTATATACACAGATAACGGGAATACATTTTAATGTCAGTTAGTATTAGAGGCAGTAGAAGATTTGTTTTTAATGACTAGAATTTGATCAAATCATAGGAGGGCATCAGCATGGATATTTAACAAGAGATTTGCAATGGAAACTTTTTAAACTATTCCCTATATCTATCGGCCTGCATTACTACGCTTAACCATGGGCGGGGCCATGGGGCGGCCCGCCTGTTATTTCCTAGAAACTCTCATCAGGCTGGCAAAATGTGTGATGGGATTGAACTAGAGGAAGTCTATGTCTTTATGTGTCAGTGAAATCACCGTAAGGCTTGGTGATCTCATATACTAGAATAGAAGCCGTCTGAGAAAGTACCAAAAGGGTGGAATTTTTTCACTTGAAATAAACTTTTGTTGCTTACAGATCATACTCTTCACAGACAGAGAGATGATGAGCACTGAACCCAATATCTGAATTTCAACTGTGAACAATACAAGTTCACAGAATTGCACCTCATTGTGTGGAATTTGGTTGGATTTTATCTTGAAATGTGAAGTACCAAATATCTTAATTCAATTCAACACATTGTGCAATTTAGCGCAGAATTTTATTTGGTTCTAAGGCTCAAAACATAGTCCTCCAAACAAAATTTTCGCTACCAAACATTTGGTCGTGACATCACCAAATATTTGCCATCGAATTGAGGCCCGGTGCAGACTCCACTATCGTATAGAGTATTTTGCTTAGAATATTCTATGCTGACGACAAAATGACGTAGGTCATCGATTAAAACCCACAGTTTTATTCGATGACGTTCATCATTTTGTCGTCAGCATAGAATTTTCTAAGCAAAATATTCTTTACGATAGAGGTGTCTGCACCGGGCCTTAAAGTATGAACCGGTAACAAACATTTGGTGCAATGTATATGGCAATTCAATACATGTGTAATCTAGTGCAACATTTTATTTGGACTCAACTCAGTGTTGAAATTATTTTATTTGAGTCACTCGTCATTTTGAGGTCACAACCAAATGTTTGGTAGTGACAATTTTGTTAGGAGGCCGACTATGTTTTCACCCTTACTCAGTGTTGAAGTCACTCGAAGTCATGACCAAGATTTAAGTAGCAAAAATTTTAATTGGATTTATGTATTTTTGGGAGTGTTTAATGATGACTGATTTACATGCAAAGAATAATACAACTCTAATGTGATTTCTTAACTTCAAAACAAGCAAGCAAACACATTATTTTGCCACATGTCCATTTGAGAGAAGTAGCAAGTTTGTAAAACACAAGCAACTTGAAGATGGAAATAACAGCCAAGTAACATGTACAACTCTGCTTCCCTAATGCACACAAAGCTTCCAAATCTATTTGCAAGTAGATTGGAAATGTCCGGGATAATTGCAAGGGAACGGTGCCGCGCTGGGTGTTCAATGTCACAGTTGTTTGCATTCATTGTACAATTTGCTGGGAGGAAACGCGGAGAGGAAATGTTGAACATTGCCATGATTTGATGTTATTGATGATGGTGTCAAAATGTTAGTTAATGCACTCGAGTGGGGATGGGATTGATGGATTGAATCAATTTTGTTGGGGTAAGAGTATTTGGTATAGATGAGATCAAAATGAAACTGGGTGATGAGATTGACATGGAGATAGTATAAATGATGAGTAATTAGTAAGGTTTCTGTCGATACTGTTTTTTCATGTCGACATGTCGCAATAATTTGTTGTCGACGTTGACATATGTGTTGACATAAAGTTGATTTTTTTTGGGGGGGAGGGAGTTATGGTGTGGGTGGGGTGTTTAATGATTACTGATTTACATTTAAAGATTAATACAATTCTAATGTGGTTTCTTTACTTGAAAAACAAGCAAGAAAACACATTATTTTGTAACATGTTCATTTGAGAGAAGTGGCAAGTTGTAAAACACAAGAAACTTGAAGATGGAAATAACAGCCAAGTAACATGTACAACTCGGCTTCCCTAATGCACGTAAAGCTTCCAAATCTATTTGCAAGTAGATTGGAAATGTCCGGGATAATTGCAAGGGAATGGTGCCGCGCTGGGTGTTCAATGTCACAGTTGTTTGCATTCATTGTGCAATTTGCTGCGAGGAAACGCAGAGAGGAAATGTTGAACATTGACGTTATTGATGATGGTGTCAAAATGTTAGTTAATGCACTCAATTGGGATGGGATTGATGGATTGAATTCAGCGAGTTGGGGTAAGAGTCTTCGGTATAGGGTCGCATTTTTTAAGTTGGGACCCAAATGCGGTACATGTGTGTTTGAGTGAAATATAGCCTCTTTTTATACAAAACCCTCCGGATTTCAAAAATATGCATCTTAAGTGCATTTAAGTATATAAATCCTGAAAGCTTATTTTGTCAGTAATTTCAAAATGTGAATATCAAGTCAAGCGTACAGGTTGGCTAAGTGTTATACAGGGTGAGACAAACAAAAATATCATTAAAATGATCGTCAATTATTTGACATCCATACAAAAATAAGACTTGTATATAAAAAGTCAATGTGTTGAACACAGAGTTTAGCCTATTGCCCATACATACATACCAGAAAAAAGTTCAACATCAACATTGCATACATTATACAGGGTGTTAAAAATTTAGGGTTTTTTCCCAGATTGTAATGTTTATATTTAGTAACGTGTATCATGTGCATAAAATTTAACAAATAAGCACTATATTTAACATTGCTTAACCCGATGAAACAAAAATAGATGCTATCAACTGTGGCTAAGGGATGTTGGACACTAAGTGGATGTTGGACAAGGCACTGTGAACAGGGCTAATATGTAGTGTGCTAATTTCCCGGGGGGTGGGCACTCAAATATAATGTTGCAGGCCATTAGGTCGTTTTTGAGGACTGAAGGCTGTATCATTGCAGGTGACACCGTTTAGGGTATCAAAAACAGCAATTTGGGGGGTCATTTTTCAGAAATAGGGTACTTTTTCAAACCCTAGTGTGAAAACAGTATCAACAAAATCCCAATTTAGGGTGTGAATAGGGGAAAAAGGGTATATTTTGGCTTCAGAACCCTCCACCCTTTAGAGGAATGTTTTGAAAACTGTGGTCACGCTACGTATGCCTGCAACATTCTTATTTGTACTACTATGACACAACTACTTGCAGTAGAACTGCTACATATTTAGTTCATACACTTTTGAATTAAGACATTCGCTTATCATAAGGTTTAAAAATAATAATGCTAGACACTGAGACTGCACAGTAGTTGTTTGGATGTCACCAGCTAAATAAGAGGAAAAGGAAGACAATTTTACAAAGTGCCAAACAGGAGGTTTTTATGACACCCAAAATGGGTTTGAAATGGCAGTGCCTTCCCTTTCGAATCAGACAAACCTCGATTGGTTGCCGGTTTGATGCTCCCTGGAGAGCGAGAGACGAACGTGGTGTCATCAAGTGTCCGATCTAGTTTCTTATTTGGATTTATATCGTCAGTTTCCTTTTGAATCATTGTATCAGATTGATCAATCTGCATTACATTTCAAGCATATCCACATTGGCAATTGTTGTCAAAGTTTTCTTCAAATCATAAAAGTAATTTGTTCATTCCATTGTTAAATGATTTCCTGTTTTTGTATTTTTCTTCTATTTTCAGGAGAATTGCTGCAATTACATCCGAGTTTTACTCATTCATCAGGATCACATCTTTAGCTGCGGAACAAATGCCTTTTCACCGCTTTGCACATGGAGAAGGGTAAATATTTCTCATATTTCGTACATAAAACTAATATCAGGGTGGGTTGAACCCTCTCCTCTGACTACATGAGTGGTGGTGAAGCCAGGGGGTGTTTGGGAGCCTGTGCCCCATCTGTCGGTTCAAAAGCTGTGTGTTTTGGGTCTTTTCAAGCTTTTTTTTTTCCAATTTTGTCAGTCCTTGCAATTCATTGTTGGAATTCAGGCTATGGAGTTGCATATATGTAAATTTTTAAAAAACTTGACTGATTTGTGAGTGCATCAGGGGCACCCATAATGTAGATTATTTTTGACCATCAGGGTTTACTTTACCTCAAGGGTAATCAAACAATTTTCGAATGCCATTTCAGTCACTATGATTTGTTCTACGATTAAATACAGTTTATGTGCGCCTAGGTATTGAGAGCCTTGTTAGTATATCTTTGTTATATCAAAGTTTCTTGAACTTGGGAAAATGCAAGTTTTTAGTATGCTAGCAACTTGCAGACTTGGATGTGGTTGTAGCTCAAGGCCAAGTATAGCACCCATTCTGTTTACCATGTTGTATAAGGGGCGCACCATTAGATTTCCGGGGGGGAGCAGGAAGTTTTGTTTGGGGATGACATTTTTTTCGTGCCCCATCCGGGAGCAATTTTTCCCCTGGAAATTACTGGGGGGTTTCCTATTCCATGTTCTAGGGCAAATTCTTTTTCTGCCTGTAGAGGGGGAATTTTTTCAAAAAACTTCCTGTTCCCCACTTGGAAATCTAATGGTGCGTCCCTAAGATGGCATGGATTCTCGCAGGGACTGATCACACTCGCAAAAGATTCTTGTCAAGATTACATTACCTGTTCCCTGCCTTGGGTGCTAAGTTAAACTCTGTACGTATTTTTGGCTGGGTAGGGTATTGAAAATTAAAAAGGCCAGCTTGCTTGACTTACGCAAAGATTTGATCAGATTTACTTTTGTATTGTCCAAAAAAATGGAACAATTGAGGATTTGTTGTTGCGCTTGTGTAGTTGTGTTGTAAGATCGAGGTAAATGGGAAATTGGGTGATAGTAATCTAAGCAATATGTTATCATGTTGAATTTTGGTGGGAAAATATTGGAGTTTTATTTCATTTTAATCTTAAATGTTTAGTGTACTATAAATCAAGTAAATTGTGTTCAACCTGAATCAACTGCCCACAAATATTATGGAAGAATCTGAATGCAAAACAAAAAGAATCTGAATGCAAAATGTGAATCAAAATGTAAAGCAATTGTGTCATTTTATTCAAAATTGTTTTAATGAAAAGTTTACTTTCTTTTCTGCATTTATTGTTTTTATTTTTTGTACAATTATCAATTATACTTTGCTATTGTTTAATTAATTATTGTACATATAAAACCACTAATAAGTACAAATTATGACATGTTTCAAACTACACCTAACATGCCAAATACTAAAATAAAATAAAATAAAATGCTAATTATGCATAATTTCCTCACAAATTGCTACAACAAGCCAATTATTCTGGAATTTGTTTCAAAAAAGAGAAAGCAGATTTAGCGGTATTTTACACAAAGTTCATGTATAATCCATGTATTGTTTTATTGTTTCATGATCAAAAGAAATATAAAGCTGACAAGTACAATGCATTTGTTGGGATGTAATCGACTGATTAGACCCGGCAATGCTATCTTAATTGACCAATTAAGTTTGTTTCAATGACTGACTAATTGTAACATTCAGTGAATAAAAAAACAAGAAAATAGTATTGCAAATGCTTGGTTTAGGTGTTTTGATCCAATATTTTAACTTTTCATAGCATGTTATTTCCATGGATATGAACATGACCAGTTACAGTTGTGAATGAATGATTAATTATTGTAACATACAAAGAATAATGAGACAAATCGGCTTGATTTTCATGTTTTGATCAAATATTTTAAGCTTTTCATCCATGTATGATGAACATGACATGTGTAGTGTTTCTGGTGATTAAGCATGTATAAAGATGCTACATTGGTTAATTGGAAGCTCGGCGATAAACATGCAACGCATGGCTGCTGGACACGCCAATTATATTGTAAACATTGTTTCTTTTTCAATTTTTTTTTTCTTATTTTACCTTACCTTTGTATAAAATTTTGTCTATATTTTTTGAAGATAGTTTCACTGCATTTTAGAGTCAATGGATACATATTGCAGAATTAACGAAGGGCCTTGTTTTATGCAGCAACTGACTCAAATACATTGGTTTAATTGGTTAATAAGAGGGGAAGTCTTAAGCTTAATGGTTCCTTGCTTTTATGGTGATAGAGGATGTATAATCATTATGTGCTGAATTGTGTATCACTGATTGATTTGAATAAACTTCAAATCTGTCTATTTTCTGATTTGCCTAGATTTTTTTCTTGCGTTGTTTGTTTCTGTCTAAGGCATTGCATCTTACTTGTTTTCATGGTAACCTTACCAAAAGTTCAAGCTGTAAAAAGTAAAAATACAGTATGTGAAATTAAAAACACAGTAGACACTTCAGTTAAAGCAACTTGGTCCGATTTTCAAAATTAAGTTTAACGTAATATGAAAGAAGACCACTCAAACAATTTGAGTTTCAATTTTCAGCTCAATCGGTCTAACCGATTTGAATTTACGGGCAATAAATTTAATTATGGTTACTATAATTAGACACATTTTCATGCATATCTCCAAAACGAGACGTAATTAATTGAGCCGTGAAATTTCACATGGATTATGAGAAAAATGTGAGCAACATTTTTGTACCAAAATCTCACAAAGTTTGAAAAAAAGTTGAGGCAATCGGACTATGCTCCTTTAAATATTCAATATCACTTCAACCCATTAGACATGTTAGAAGGTTGTATGTACACTGATTTGATGCAGTAGATACTGCATTTAGTTATGAAAGAACAATGATCGTCCGCTCAATTTCTGCAGCAGTCTTCACAAGGTAAAAGGAAGTAGGTTGCATGTAATCTGATGCGCACATACTGTCTTTATACTTTGTGTGTTACAGAGTCCTTTAATCCATTACAGCGTCTTTTGCTCCATGCATCCATTTATCCACTAACACCTTTTAAGCTTTGATGAGAATCCCCTGTATCGAGGTCGTGATAAAATGCCGCCAACTTGTATCACGCTCTTGACCTGATAACATCAAAAAACATCACTTTATCATCCTCACCATTAGGGTAGTGGCCCGGGGGGGGGGGGGGGGCACTAAATTTTGAAAATGGTAGGTATGTGATTAGGGATCAGGTGAACTGATTTTGTGCAAAAAATAAGCCTTTGAAACTGATTTTTTTTGGGGCAAGTGAACTAAAATTTTAGCAAAAAATGGCCTTCTGAACTGAAATTTTGTCAAAAATGGCCTTCTGTGTGGAAAATTTTCAATTTTCTGTAGTTGAAGCCAAAATATTAGATTTTTCCTCAAAATGGGGGTCTAAAGAACTGAAACATATTGGAAATAGGGGTCTAATGAACGACAGGAGAGGTGAAAAAAGGGGGTCATGACCGCCGGACATATATACCCTCCCCGAATATGTGAGTGCCCCCCCGGGGTATTGGTCACTTATAGGGGAGGTGTAGGATAAGGAAATTGGCGCAACAGGTCTGTTGTTTAGGTGTGCCTTCCAACGCTAATGGTCTCTTACTCTAAATGATTAAAGCTTTACTTATGCCTTGAGGCTCCTTGGCATTATATATGCTGTTCCAAATAAGGAAAGGTACAGATTTAATTATATCTTTCGTACAATCTGTGTTAAAGAAAAAGTAAATTAAGACTTACTATCAACTCAACACGTTGATTTTTATCACATTCGCATAACAATCCACAGGCATTCAATTAAATTTGACCTTGAGGTTGAGGTTTCAATAAAATGAAGACAATTTTTCATTAATTTGAGGAAAAGTTTTTTCTGAAAAGGAAGGAAGAGTGAAAGAATGAAGATAGTCGCATGAATCATTTTTGAACTGTATAAAATTGCATATGTTCATGTTTAGCATAAATATCTGGAAATCAATACTAGAAAAATAGGAGATTGTTATATTGGTAAAACTATGTTACTTTATTTAGTTCTTCAAACAATGTGACAAAATAAAACCTATATAAATAATGAGTCCAATTTTATTAAATCAAAACATCTCGCACATTTTACGGAAACATATTTGTCATAAATTCTAGATCTGTCAGAAACATACGGAATAAGCTCTGAAGTATTGTGGAACAAAAATCAATTAATTTCTGTGATTAATTTCCTGCACCAGATATTAAATTAAGCAATTAATGATTAAAAACGGTTCAGTCAAATATAACTGTTTATTTTATCAGATGTTATTTGAAGGTTTTAATGTCAACAAATTTGAAGAGGAATTTTTCAAATTGTCAAATTTCAGGTGAAATGAGATTGTTAACCCTTCCAGTCATATGAGTATATGACATGCTTATTTTTTGGTTTTAAAAAGTGCAAATTTATAGTGAATAGTGCATTTATTTTGATACTTACAATAGATGGAAGATTTTCACTTGAAAAAATATCTGCCATACTGAAAAGGGTCAAACCAAAGAATTCCCGTTAAACAGTCTGTGCATATGAGCAACTGTATATATACAAAAAAAAAAACCACCCACGCACAAACTGGTTTTAGACACTAATTTCTTAAAAGTTTGGTTTTGTATATAAGGTATAGAAGCTTTCATATATATATATTTTTAAATTGAAGTAACATTATCTTATGAACTGTCAAATGTTCACATTCATTCAAGTTAAATATACTATGCCTAAGTGGTATGAAAAGTTGATAAGCTTAAGACTGTCAAAAAACATAGATAATGAAATCGATTGCACATGAGCATTACCAGGGGACCCTACATGTTCCAATGACATAAGTCCAATATATGTCTGTTTCTTATTATCTCAAATCCAACAGTTTTTATGATTCTTAATTTTCGATCCAATTCATTGATCCAGCTTATAGGAACGGAATTGGACAGGATGTTTGTACAGGAGACAAATTGTCAATTCAAATCAAAAGTCAATGAAAATCATGTCATTTTTGAGTGATATATTTGATTGGAGACTTAACTCAGGGAAGGATATGGGGATTAAGCTCCTACATTTATCTTTATGGGGTCTAGGAGTGGCAATAAGGCTATACAGAACATCTAGATATGGCATCTATTGTGACCTTTGTCTAACCTACTACACCTTCATAGCTCTGGTATTTTTGTATAGATCTGCCTTAGAACTTAGCCCAACTGATTGACTGGAACTGTTCGCACCATCTAAGAGACATGGTGGCTTCGGTTTCGTGGCCTTTTTCCAAATCCTTGTATCTTGCACTTGTAAGGGGCTGTAGTGGATTTCTAATTATAGAATCAGCATTACCATGCCTTAGCCAATCCTCTTGTAGCCTAAGACAACTGCACCAATTATTAGATTCAGGTATGGGGAGAGCATCCTGTTGATATGCCCAAAATACCAGAGCCTCTTTTGTCTATCCTGTGGACTTCAGTATCATTCAGCTCAAGGGCTTCTTGAAATTTGGTGTTTCTGATTTGTCTAGTCTCGGTATGTCCAAGATCTTTCTTGACCGATCATTTGATATACAAGTAGTGTGTTCTTGTGATCCAGCATACACCAGAGTGAATGGCCTACTATGACAATCTTTGTAACCTTGGCAGAAATCAAGTACAATTCTAGTACAAATCTAGTACAATTTTAGTACAAAAAATGTGTACTAGAATTATACTTAAAGTGTTCCTTAATGATGTTCCAAATGTGTACATTCCAATCTTGTACTAGTATTGTACTCAAATTTTCCAGGGAAAGCTGCTTCACAGTGGCATAGGTTATATCTTAAGATGGCTGGCCAAATTTGGTTGAGATGTAAAGTCTGCCGCAAGAGGAGTGATACACAGCAAAATGTCTTTGCGCAGAGCCCTGTTATTTGTTACCAATGTTAGCACCATACCAGTTAGAATTGGTTGTGGCTGGTCACTAACTTGATTTGGTCACTGGAATTACTAGACAGAGGGGAGGTTGGTCAGTGGTGGGGGTTGGTTGAGGGATCTGGGCAAGATCTAAGTTGACTTATCTTGGTGTGGATGTTGTATGTGACTTTCTGCCTAAAATTTTGTCTGCTGTAGCAAGTGATTGTCTCTTTTTTGTGGATCAAGGCATCCAGTCTCTCCGCCCTATAGTGTTGGGTGACCTGCCTATAGTATCTATGTGTCAAACGTATGCTGGGATTGAGACTCTACTTTTTCATGATGAAACAATTTGAGCATGGGTGTGGTTTCACTGACGCCTATGTTTGTATACACGCCAAGAATCTTATTAACTCTTAGACTACATCATTTAGAAAATTGAAACCAAAGAAGATATCAGGACCTTCCCATCATGCTTTGCGTCCAGATGGAATTTTTGTACAGGAAATTGTTTCATGCTTTAGTGATGAAACTACCCTAAATTAGGCCAAAAAAATATTGTGTTGCCCTCAAGTGGAATTTCTGAAAAATTAAGTCGATCGGTCAGAATTTTTTTTAAACACCTAAAGTACCAAATTTGGGTGCATTTTCGAATATTTTTTCTCAAAAAACTCCCACTCTGAGCAAAATTGGGTGCCTTCCCGACCCATTTAAAAAAAAACAATTCTGAATAGGGTCGTTCGCTGAGGGCAACACAATAATTTTTGGCCTTATTATCAGTTGTTGTAATCTCGCATTTTGTGCAAAATTCATCAGTACTGTATAGCTTCAAATAATTTCCTGTATAAAAAACCCATAGGAAGAAATGCATGTTGGGAAGGTCACAATATCTTCCTTTTGTGAAACCATGTTCTTCCTCAAATCCAGACAAAACTTTCATCATGCATTTTGTAGTGTTTGTACTACATGCTTGTCATTAACACCTCCATAATCATAAGGGGACATGTTTGAGTTCTAATAAACATCTTGTGAGATCTACAAACTGTACAAGTAGGCTAATTTGTAGAAAGAGATGATTTTGAAAGCAATCCTTCAGGGTCTATGAAAAGTAGAATATTGATCATGACATTGAACTATAGCTTGAAGATAAAAGACATAACTTTTCAACACATTATGTCCCATCACATGTATGTTTGAAGGCTGGGACATTAAATAGACGCCTCTTTCAAATGAATCATAGGTTTGCTATTCAAACCGTGGACAGATAACACCTTCAAGTCTAATATGAACTTGGTCACAAGATATAAAAGGGAACCATTAGGATTCCCTGATGGTACGCACCAAGTCTGGTCAAAATGCTTAAAGCCAATTGTCTGGTAAAGGACAGTGTCATGGGCCAATGCAAAGTTCGACCCGATCTTTAGACTGATTTTTCTACTTCAAGGTAATTTGCAAAAATTTCAAAGCTATTAGGGCAAAAATTTTGATTCCATGGGCAATTAAAACAGGTCAGCTGCATCGTGGAGTTGGAGCAGTATGGCACTCAGTTAGATTAAATATTATTGTTGAGGTTGTTTGGAAAATTGTGTCTTGGGTTTTGTCCATATCTGTGGGCTATAAGGCAAAGTAGAAAAATATTTATGTTTCTTGTCCCTGACCGCATCATTTTTTGGCGCCGCGTGTATTTTATTTTGTTTTTTATTTTCACAAAATATGAACAAAAAGCACAAAAAGTCTTGAGTTTTTCAGAATTTCAAAATACTCTCGATGTTACATTGATAAAACTATGTATATAAACTAATTTTTTTGCAAGAAATGTCTTCTTCATGCACAGTATCATTCTGCAAGAGTGAAGGTATTGTTGTAGCTTGCTTAAAATCTGAAATAAAGTCCATCTTCAAATATAAACAATAATAAATAAAAACATCCGCATCGTCACTTTTCAAGAATCTGGAAGAGAAACATATATATTTTTTACTTGGCCTAAATACAAGTCAGATGAATCTTGCTGGAATCTTGTGGGGATCTTTTGGGAATTAACTTGACGAAATTAACAAAAAAAAGGCAATCTTTACGATTAAAAAAGCATTTTAGAGATTGTTAAGGCTATTTTGATTTGTTTTTAGTTGTTATCAGTGGGTGTGTGTGTTAAACAGGTCAGATGAGGTGTACCGTGGAGCAATTTGCATTGACCGTTCTTTTGACCTAAAAACCTGTCTGCCTTTTATTTAAATTAACCTTTTTTTAAGGAAATTCATATCAAGCTTGTAGTCTTTGTATAGGGAAAATTTTATGACACATTTTGTTAGTTGTGTTGTGTGGTGATTCAGGTTGAGGAGTCATTATGGTTTTTTACCCGTTTCCTTATATCTTAAAATTTGCCTCCTATAATTGCAATTTTAGTGTCAAATTGTGATTGAGAAAAATGTCAGTTAATAGGGTTATTTTCACAAAATATCTGAAAGATTTCATATATTTGTTGTGGATTCAAGTGTGAGGTAATTGTTGTGGCAGATAGTGACAGGTTTCAAGGGTGCCGCTCCATCTTTGGGTGGAATTTAAGTCACTTAAAACCACCTTTAAAGGAGAATTGTACAAGTTTATTATCATTGGCAATGGCAGTTCAATTTAATTTTTTGTGATCACTGGAGGGTCCAAAACTCACAGAAAATACAATAAAAAATGACATGTTCTTTTTTTGTGAGATAGTAAGGTTAGGGCCTATTTAGAGTAAAATTAAGAAGCTTTTTTTCAAAAACCTGGATAAGAATCATGAAGTACTTGACATTTTGTGTTAGTTTGATTTTTGGGAAGAATATATAAATGTCATATTTATGGAAGATAGCTACATCAGTGTCAAATACTGCTTTCCATGAGGGTTGTCTATCAGATGGTCAGATATATTTGCCAGTTTTACATGCAGGAGGAAAAACAGACCCCCCTTGGTACAAGGATCCTCAATCCTATATAGATCAATATTCCCTTTACCCTGTTGTATGTATATCATAAAAACACATCTACCAAATTATCCTCCTTCCCCAGAGAAACAATAATAACAGAATTGGTCATTTTTTACTTGGAGACCAAGTATAAATTGACCCTATGCGATTGTTCCGAAACATCTAGGTCCCCTTTAAGCCATAAGAGTCCTTGATATGTTTAATTGCTATCCCTGAGAAGGGTTGTTGACCTCCAGGGCAAAAATGGTTAAAAAATATGAATGGAAATCTATTGCCATGAAAGCAAAATCAATAACTACGGAGTAAAAATGCCTTATCCAGAGGGGTGTTTCTTGAATAATATGGGGTTGACTGTTTTGCTTGACTCCATGCCCGTGACTCCATGCTGAAGTAATTTGACAGGGGATAGGTAATATTTAGCTGAATGAACCTATGACGGGTAAAACCCCGGGGTAAAGCCTGTCAAAGGATGTCAGTAAATCTATAATATTATATGGCTGAGTTTAACTTCATTAGCTGCCTACTTTGGTTGCAATAATTAGAGATATTTTTAAATACACAGGTAAATTCTTTGTTATGTAAAAACTTGAAATTTATCAATTTGAGGGTCTTATAGTTATCAGCTACAACTAATATACAAATATATACTGACTTGAAGATCTCTGGTTATGGACCTGAAGTGACTAAAATTTAGCTAGTAAAATAGCTAAATTTTAGTCACTGAAGGACCATAGTTTTAATCCAGAGATCTGAAAAATGTCAGTATATATTTGTTTTATATACTGTATTAATAAATTTTACAATAATGTGATTTTTACTTCCCAAATGGCCTAATTTAATTAATCTTATAAAAAAATGCACTAACAAAATGCTATAACAATGAATGCAAGCAATAAGATATGATGCGCGTATTGGCTTGCGTGTCTAAGTTTGTTGCGCGCGTAAGTCTGAACGTGAAAGTGACGCGGCTATAAATTACGCAGAAAACCCGTAGATAGTCTTTCAAAACCCGTAAATGGTCTTTTTAAAACCAGTAAATAGTCTTTTCAAAAGAACTATTTACGGGTTTTTCTCAAGATGGTTGAAACTATTTGAAAAAATGTCATAGGGTATCAACACGCTTAAATTTATTAAATCAAGAAAATAATAATATTTATTTTTCTTGACAATAAGAAGCTTTTCATCATGCACTTTATAGTTGGTAATAGTAGTTCCGTGAATAGTTCTGGTGACAATAAAAATGGATTCATTTGTCTTGAAAGTAGTATTTTACAGACCAATTTGTGACTAACTCATTTTTATCATGATTTATTTTTTCAGAGAGCAAATTTAACAAATGTGATTGGAGAAGTCACTGGAATCGCAAGATGCCCATACAACCCACAGCACAACACAACATCATTAATAACAGAGCAGGGAGACCTATACAGTGCCACCGTGATGGATTTTACTGCCAGGGATCCGGTTGTGTACAGAACGCTAGGACCATCCCCAGCACTCAGAACAGCGCAGCTGAACTCTAAATGGCTCAATGGTAAGGCAGATGCTCTAATTTTAATTGCGGCATAAAACTCTGATTGCTCATTTATCATTCAATTTTAGTGCAAATTTATTACCCACGTTTATTTCTTTATGGAGCTGCTATACATTCTGATGGTGCAATTTATGATGGTGAAGTATCAGACGATACAACCATTATTTGTAGTATTGGCACATTACGGCTAAATAATGGTAGGGATGAAATGGATCAGAATAATCTGAAATATTCTCAGATGATAAATAAAGTAGAAAAATGTTTTGGATCTTTACATTGTATAGAGCGAAGCGATCGATGCTGCTTAGAGTATAAAACGATGGGTTTCTATGGTATATAGGAGTAATGCCACTCTGAGTTTCCTGCTGTTGCACTCTTCAGGCAGATAATCTTTCATAAAAATACAAAAGGAAAACAATCAGTTAACCAATGTCAAGAAAATTTAATGACAACAAAAGCACTCATTTTGATCCAAAACCAGATGCCAATAAAAACAAATAAAAGCTTTTCTTTTTATTGGACCAATCTACCCAAAACCCAACACCAATTGTGGATTGATTTAATAATTGCAGATCACGACTTAGCTCTGATTTTCTAGATATATTTCCAACCCAGGGGGGTCACTTGTATTGATGGAAGGTACGGGTATGTGCCGCCCTCAAGACACCCTTTTCAAGCCTCCTCTCTCGCTCCCTAATATGCCAATTCAAGATTACTCAAGTTTAGAAGACCCCATTTTCAAATGAAAATGGCTCAAAAGTGTATTTTATAAAGTTTTCAACCTAATTTTTTTGCAATTTTCAGCTCCAACAGTCATAATTTTACGAAAAAAACAGTTCCTGAGACCTCAATTTGGACGAAAATCAGTTCCATAGACCCTATTATTGACCAAAACTCAGTTCAGCAAGACCCCAAGTTGCATAACCCATGCCACACATACCTAACAATTTTTTTTTGAGTACCCCCCATGATTTTCAACTACCTTAAGCTCAAAGATAACTCACTTTGCTCTTTCTTTCTTCTGTGTAACAAATAAAACTTCTCTGAATAGTATAAAATCTGTCAAAAAGGAAAACCTATAAAGTGGCCAGGCATCTCGCATGTTCTCAAATGTTGCAACCTCGGGCACAGATTTGTAACATGTTACGTTTCACACTCCTGAATTTCACCTTTTTATTTGCTAGATTGGATAAAACCCCAGACAATGTTTCACCAGGTTAGATGCAATAATGGATTCATGGATTCCCCCTTAATCAAGTTAAGAGAGGAAAACAAAGACAAAGCATGCTATCGTCTTGTTTCTTTATTATCGTCTTGTTTCTTTATTTACAAAACGATGAACACACAAAGTGGATCATGCTTTATGTTTTATCCAATTTACCTCAAAATCTTACCTGTTAAAGTGACTGCGAAGCAATTTAAACAACACAATACGCGCATTAAGCTTAAGTTTCTCTATTTTTTATCGAGCTAAATTGTTGTCATATCATATGAAACTGGGCCATTTGTCATGATATTTATCACATATCCCTAAAAATGTATCGGTTTGGTTAAACTGTCTAAAAAGGTTTTACATATTTATGCTGTTTTTAACAGTTTTTAAGTATTCATGCTAGGTTAAATTATACAAACTAGTTTAGTGACTTTTAAAGCAATTTGTAAGGGTGTATAAAGTTTATTAATGTTTGATAACAAATTGCATGTGTTTTAGAATTTGACCAAATCATTCCAGAGCCTTACATTTTGGGGATTTGTCATGTCACCATCTTAAGGGGGGCACCATTAGATTTCCAGGGGGGGGGGAGTAGGAAGTTCTCCCCCGAATGGGACGCGGAAAAAAAATCAACCCCGAACCCAACTTCCGTCTCCCCCTAGAAATCTAATGGTGCGCCCCTAATGCCTTAAAACAGAAGACATACCCATATTTTTGTACAATTATTTTAGTCTCCAGTCTCTTTGACCATTAAAACTTGCCTGATTTTAGAATAATATAATAATATTGTATTATTAACACTGAATAACTATAAACTCATACATGTTTTTTTTTTTTCAGAACCCAATTTTGTTGCGTCATATGAGATAGGACCATTTGTGTACTTTTTCTTCCGTGAGTCGGCAGTGGAATACATGAACTGTGGAAAGGTAAGTTGTGAATAAACAGAAAGACCTAATCCAGTAACTGTATAGTTTATCTCAGAGTTGTTTTTCTTTGTTCAAGGGGGTTTTCTTTCCGACGCTTGTTGTTAAGGCCTTCTGCGTACTTATGCACGTATTAATGCACATATTTGCAGAGCATGATTTGATGATTTTGATTTTTTACGCTCACGCTTTTGGCGCGTGCGTTAAGAGTGGCGTACATGACATGATTTGAAAGGAAAAGCAACTTTGAGAGATAGTATAGTGATTTTAAAATTGCTCTGCATTAAAAAATATCCTTACACATGGTCGGGCCTGATTTTTGACAGTTGTCACCACAAAAGTGTTTGAATCCAAGCTGAAATCTTCCCGGCTGAACTCCAAAAACTTGAACTATTGGACTTGTTGCGAACAAGGAAGCAGATTTCTTGTCTGAATTGGTTTGAAATTTGGTATAGAAGAAGCATTATCAACAAAGCACTTAAATTGCATTTAGTTGCTTTGTTAAAGTGGAAAAAAATACCATGTCTTGTATATTCACAATGCACCACCAATTACATTTTATAGCGTCATCGACAGGTTATGCGCCAAGCATGAAAAACAGTTTTGTTTTTGAGTTTCTGATGAGTTTATTTAAAAAAACAAAACATGACTTATGCCCATATCTAGCAGAATTTGCAGTTTCTCAGCCACTATTTCTTGTAGAGTTCAGTTTGATAAGATATCCATGAATATATTATACAGGAATATAATTTACACACTTTTGAATTATGTCTATGGACATTTGATCAAACAGTAGGGTCATATTGCAAGATAAATTGATGATTTTTCAATTGTTTTTGCACTGACTATTATTATTGTTAATACTGTAGAGTGACTTCTGCCTTGTAAGGGGTGGATTCATACTGTCATACATTCAGTACCAAATGTATACTTGTGACATCAAAATCATTCGAAACGGATTAAATCGCCCGCTTAACAACACTATTCAGCACATATTGATATAAATATATCTTTCTCCGGTTCATACTTTTTATTCGATGCCAAATATATTTTGACGTCACAAATATACATTCGGTACCGAATGTATGAGAGTATGAATCTACCCTAAGATTCTGTATCAGTATACGGTATGATGGATGACTGGATGTGTAAACAGAGGCAGTGCCGTGATAGATGCCTACACAATCTTTGCCATGATTTAACAGGGCAATGATGGAGATGTTTAGCTTACCGCGTTATGAATTATAGAGTGGTGTAAAATATTTGAAATAGCTGCTGGAATATTTGGTTGATATACAGTTAGTATAATATTGACAGTTGATATATCATTGAAGGCACTTAAGATTATCAAATAGGTCAAACCGTGTGTGGAAGGGGAGGTGGGGGATGGGAGTCAACAGCTAAAAAACTCCTAAAATTACTGATTTTTAAAGAAATATAGGACTTCAACCTGTACAATACAAAGTATACCTTCTATATATGTGACGCGTTACATCAAAAGGTACAAGTTGTCTACCTTTGACAAAATTGAGATTTCTGTGTTACTTTAAAGAGAATAAATTAAGCTTTGAAATGATACCTTGCTTGTGAAAATTTAAGTTTAGATTTTGAAGATATGGTGAATAAAGATGACAATTTTCTTATTATTTTATTTATAATTTACAAGCTTTATTTGCCTGTATCTCAAAATTTGCTTGGCCGAGAACTTGTACCTTTTGATGTAACACGTCACATATGTTTAGTGAGTTAGGGTCAGTCATAGGTAAAGTTTTTGATGGGACCTGAGCTAAAGTACACTTTTCCAACATTCCAAATCCAAATTTCAAGCAACAAACCTTGTCATGAGGTATTTGTCATTGATACAAAATTCTGCTTAAACTTTAACTTAAAACTTGGCCAAAATCTTCTTTCATAAATAAAGACTTGAATGTTTTATTTGCTTTGGATCATCCTACTCCAAAGTCTTACCATCATTGAAACAAATACATTATTATCACTCAAAAATTTCCAGTGAAAGAAATTGTCTAGAAATGAAATAAAGGGATGATAATCGGAGCACTCGGATGTTGAACTTGATACAAACAAGTTGTAAAAAAGAGAGACAGAAATTGAAGTTAATCAGTCGAAAGTGATCGTATTGTTACGCTCAATCGTCCCAGGAAATGGATCTCTTCAGGGAGATGGTCTTCCTCACTTCTTTTATCCTTTTTTATGATTGAATAAGGTACAGCGTAGAAATACAAGTCTTCAGCGTAAAACTAAAGGCTTTTCAGATAAAACTGTTGTGCTGAATACAAAATCAGCAAACTGTTATTGCAGTCATTGACATTTTGTTGAAATGGATGTGGGTATGATAGGGGTTTGTCATATCAAGATCTGTCTCATGTATCACTGACTTAAGGATGTGGATTGGGTTTCTGTCCAAATATCTATCTTGCTAATAATGGATTGGGTTGAGGGAGAATTGTACGGTATTAGGAAACTCAATTTTGTTTTATTTTAGTTTACATTCCTGTAAATAAAATGCATGATACATTCCACATGGTCATAGATACAATGTGTAAATTAAAGGGGCAATTTGTGATCCCTTTTCATCCTCAAGGTCACCTTTATCAAAATCTAGTTAGTTAGCTGATAAGAATCCTTCACTGGTATATGTTACAATCCCCAAACCATTCTTTCAAATGTGCTTGCGTTTTTGAGAAAAGTGAGGAACATGACACATGAAAATGTGTCATTTTCTTTAAGTACTGTCGAGGCCCCGACAGTAATAACAACACAGTAGCCTATGGGGATTTTTTTAGAATACTGAAAAGCTTGTAACTTGAAAATGAATTGTCGGAATCAAGTGAAATTTTCAGCATACAATCATGTTGTGCTCCACTTTATATTTAGCTAGAAAAGACGTGATGTTTTGGTCACATCAAAATCATGAATTGCACCTTTAACCTAGGTCTCCCGATACTAAAAACCGTCATTTAAAGACAATTCTTAGTCACTGAGTGAGATCTTACTTCCTAATAAGGAATTTTGGCCATCCATTATAAGACGGCTTTACTGGGTTTGGAATATTTCATGGTTGGATAGGGGTGTACGTTTTTCCAATGATGATGTTTATAGTTTTGAGCAATAATTTACATCGTTTTTGGTTTATAAATGACTCAGATTTGTGACCAAGAATGAGAATAAAAGATGTCGATTTCTTGTTTTGCCT
>JXSR01S004269.1:22634-40735 GCA_000969725.1 Ophiothrix spiculata
AACACTTTGCTACTATAATCAAATCAGAAATATATTGCTACAGCATCCTATTTGTAAAAACTTAACATGATTTCAAGATAAAAGACGACCGACAATGATTTGATGATATCTCTTGTTAGACCAAGTCAATGCCAAATAAATTTTCATGATTGTATTCTAATATAGTTCGTATAATGACAGGTTTTAAATTAAATCTGATATTGAAATCAAAAGTATGTCTTTTATCTCTTTTATCGCATTCGAAACTAGTTTTACCGAGTATTTATATCTAGAACATAAGATGACAAGTTTTGAAAAACTTAAGAGATTTTATTTTAGTTTTTATTATCAAGCGTCAGAAAAGGGAAATACGAATCTTGTATAGTCTGTATTATTATAACAAATGGTCTTCGATATAACACACTGTGTTTTAGAAAATAGAAAACATTTTAAATCTACACAGAAAAGTGATTTTTTTAATCTGTACCTTGATTCGTTTCAAAAAGCCTCCAGTCAAACATCGCATTACGTTTCCACATTGCTTCATATGGATTTGAATCAGTGTTGTCGTGCATTTCATGTTAATATCTGTAAGAGGGAATTACCACCTTCAAGACATAACCTTTGGTACTGCTTAACACTTATTTTGTCAGAAATATAAGCTTTGATTTTTTTAGACTTAAAAATCTCATTTTGCTCTTTATCAATTTATGGGCCATTTTCACATTTAATTTAATCAATTACCAAATTTATATCTTTTATCTTTAGTGCTGTTGGCATTTTTTTTTTATATTGAATATCGACTATATTTATATAGCGAAATTTGATATAAAACTGTATGAAAAGAGTCTTAATCTGTCAACCTTAATCAATAAATTAAGAATTGGAAACAAATGAGCATGTAATGTATATCAATGTCTTTTATATTCTTGTTTGATTTTTTCTATTGGTTATATGCTAAAGGTAAAAAGGTGATTTTAAGTAAGTTAGTTAGGTAGGTAGTTAGGTAGGTAGGTGTGTAGTTAGTTAGGTAGGTAGATGGGTAGGTAGGTATGTTGGTAGGTAGGTATGTAGGTAGTAGGTAGGTAGGTAGGCAGGTAGGTAGGTAGTAGGTAGGTAAATCGACAGGCAGGCAGGTAGGCAGAACTTATAGCTTAAAATTACATATCAGTACATAGAAAAAATAGTTTTACATATCATTACGTTTCCAATGTATACAAATAAAATCGAACAAATAAGATGACAAATAAAATGAATTGAAAAAGCATGTCATCAATAATGCATGTATTTCTCACTTTAGAAGCAATATGCTTCTAAAATATTTTCAGAATGTTTATTTTGATTAACTACAAGTAGTCTCAGTGTCATTATAACATAAATCTTCTTAAACAAAACTGTAGTTAATAAATCGGTGAACTTTTCTAATAATAGTAACCATCCAATTTTATTACATATGCCCCAAGCGTTTCAAACAAAACGTCTAACAAAACCATCTTTCTCCGAATGTTGTCACCCACATATCACTCCTAATATATCACTGGGCAACAATAACATGTCTCATGTGAGTTTGCTACCACGTGATTGGTAACTGTGCGTAATAGGAATTAAACACTTCGAAAGTTTTTCTTGATATTTGAAATATCAAATTAAAAGTCTTATCTATTAGATATCATTTTGTGTACTAGTGTCGTTAGGTCAAAGACTTATTTTAGAACGTATTTAGAGAATTTGCAAAATCGTAAAACACTCAATACCTTACAATACGTAATCAACATGTGGTAAAATAGCGGGAGTTAGGGGTATTAGTAAAATTTTATTTTTCTCAATATCACCACTAGATGCGGTTTTGTAAAAATGGTAAAAGGGACAATAATGAAATTATCACTGACTGATGTTTTTTTTTCGCGCGCTATGAGCACATTACAGAAAATCCTCCGACAATCTTTGCTCAAAAGTTTGTTGATAAAAAAAAAATTAGTCGTCCCCCTGAAAATTGTATCCTTCCCCTGCCACTGGTTTTGTGTCTACCAAAATTGGTTGATTTTTTTAAAAAGAGGGCGCTAATAAATAGATATACTTCGAGCTTTCTAAACTATGAAACATTGAACCTAAATCTTTTTATAGGATTAAGCTTATTTTGTCAATTTTAGCTCTCATGGCCGATTATTTCCCATTCATTGGGAATATTCCATTTATTTTTTCAAGAATAGATGCAACTGTGCACTTTGATGCTCTCAGAACTTATACTATATAGTTAGAAGACGTTCCTATGAACAAATAAAAACGATTCCAGAACCCTTTTGAATTAAAGCCAGTGTGGCACATACAAACAAAAATAATAATTTAACAAAATTGTGTGCTCGCCTTATGTGACAGATTATATTTACTAGGCGATGTTTGTCTTTTTAAAGGCTATTCTTGCTATTAATAAGTTTACTCAAATAATAAATGTAAACAAATAAAATCAAAAAATAAGATGAAAAATAAAATGAACTGAAGAAGCACGTCATTAACATAAAGAAATAAAACAACAGTTTGAACTTTATGTCTTGAAATAAATGTCTTTTTCACTTTAGAAGCAATTAGTTTTTAAGAATGTTTATTTTGATTAAATGCAAGCAAGTAGTTGCAGTGTCGTTATAACATAAATACAATTAAATAAAACAGTAGTTGAAGTCGGTGAAGTTGTCTAATACTGGTATCCATCCAATTTTATTACATATAATGCCCCAAAGCGTTTCAAACGAAACGTCTAACAAAAACATCTCTCCGAATGTTGTAACCCACATATCACTCCTTATATCGGCAACAATAAAATGTCTCATTTTCATGTGAATTTGCTACCACGTAACTGGCAACAGTGGGATAGGAATAAAACACTTCGAACGCATTTCTTGATATTTGAAATATCATATTAAATATACTAATACTAGTGTTGTTAGGTCAAAGACTTATTTAGAACGTATTTAGCATGTTTAGAGATTCTTGCAAAATCGTAATCCCTTAAATATTAGAAATGTCCAATTTGTTGTTTCATGAAAGTAATGACTAAGTATTATACAAGCTCTTAGTCTACTTACATGTATTGTGAAATAAAATCGAATTTAAGAAAAATGAAATAGAAAAACTAATGTTTATAGTTTATTTTCTTCATAAATTGATATACCAGAAACTTTTTAAAAAAATATACACCTACGTCAATGTGTACAAACTCTTAGTTTAATAATTTATCGTGATTATTCACGAACGGTACGTAGTATGTAGGAATTTGTTTTCCTTACGATAATGACACCATTATCCGGTGTTATTGCCATTAATAAGTGTTATTATAATTCGAACGAACTCGTTTTTATATCACAAGAATCTTTCTAAAATGCATTATACAAGGATCATTTTACTTAGAAAATGTTCATCGCGAAACATGTGATATTTAAACTGTCCTGTAGGAATTGATAATTGATCATTTAGGCAATGGGCGTTTATATGAGAAAGTCGTTTTTGGTGTCGGATTATCAGAGAAAGTAAATATTGCACTATCAAATGACAGATTGTGTATTAGCAAGATGAAATATTTGCGTGGTGAAAACAGCATACCTACTTTGCTTATTAAAGTGGTGCTTGTATTAAAATCAATAATATATATCATCTCCGAAAAATTGTCTTGATAAACTTAGGAGAAAACCAATTATCTTTTAGTTTCTTCATACCAAAGCTCACACTAAAAATTCTGTTTTTCTTTAATAAAGTTGAAATTAAGCATTAAACCGCCGTTTCAAATAATGATCTTTGTAGTTTCAAAGATTAAGCCCTAAGCAGGACTCCGTTAAGAAGAATAACGTGTATTTAATCGAAGAAACACGTATACCAAGCAAACCTTGGAGACAACAATAGGAAAATTGTTACACATTGCTAAAACATATTTTCCATTTTCTAGTATGACCATCAGTTCGATTATTTAAACATGCCGAAAGTATATAATATCTGGTGGAAATAATCATTGAAAAAAACCTGAATACATTTTTTTAATCATACATGTAAAACATGAACAAGATTCAACGGACGGTCAAAAAAGATCTTTCGCATTATTGGTTCCGTTCAATAAATAATTAACGGTAAAATAGGTAAATATTAATGGATTTGACTTCAAAGCTCTTACATTTGTTACTATTCCTACACAAGAGAGTATTATTTTTGACTCGTCATTAAAATTACGGTTAAGTGTTGGGTAAAGCTTTACTGATAAGAGAAGTTATAATCATAACAATGCTGATTTTATAAGATTTGATATGGATACCATGAACAAAACATTACAGTAAAAAAACTAACGATCAGATGAATAAATCATTATACATAGCAATTAATAATGCTTGGTGTGAGGCTCAAACCACTTACTCAATTACATTTATGGTATGTAAACAATCATAGAGTATACAATGTATATGACCCTATGATACACAGTCAATGTAAATAAAGCCATTTGTCATAACAAAGTCAAACATGTCATAAGAGTGCAATTTTCGTTAGAAGCTATTCATATATCATTACATAAAAATCGTTTAATGATTAGAATAACACCTTTAGCATTTATACTTCGAAATATTATTCTTGTTTAGCTGAAGGAGATATGAAAATGAGATGCTAATTTGCTTCCTGTAGACCGCAAAATATGTCACGTTTTGCATCAAATACGTGAGATTATAACAAATATGAGCATTGGAGTATAAGTTGAAAGTTTTAAAACGGCGTTTATGTTTCATTGAATAACATAATATTTCAAACTCCTTTTACAAGTAAAACATTAACTTAAGTGACCAATGTATTTCCCACCCGTTGATGCCCAAGGGGGTTGGTTACTTGGGACCCTCTTAAAACACCCTACTGGTATGAATTTTTACGTTGAAAGTCTGGTCAATGATAAAGCATGTAAAAAGGACCAAAATACAGAAGGAAAAAAAATTGAAAATTGGTTGAACCGTTTCAAAATGGCGGCCTAAAATTCAAAAATTTTCCGCCAAATGTTCAAAAACCGTGTTCCCGAAAGAAAATTCGCATGAGATTTTCCTCAAATTTGCGCATATTGCAAGTATAATTACATTGCGAAACTAAAATTTGAAAAAAGTTATTCGGTTTCGATTTTATGGGCAAAACAAATTTGAACAGCGTCCTCGAAAAATCACTCTATGCTAATTAGCACGAAAACGACTGGATCGATTTGAATTTGTTTGCCACTGAGGGACCCGCTGTGTTAAGTTTGACAATTACATGGAGCGGCGATGTAAATTTTTTTTTGCGTTTTCGCGCTACGTACGAAAACCTGTGGTAGGGCCCCTAGGAACCCCCCCTCCCTGCCTCGGGTCACTTAGTTTTCTTTAATAAATCAAAGGAGAAACCCTAATATCGATCTGTTTTAAAAGCACAAATTATCGGTGTAAAAGCACATATGCTCTCCCTGAAATTATGGTCCGTCTGAATGTGATGCCCCAGCATCAACCTCGATGAGGTGTCATTTTAATCCTTATAGCATGGTCTTGGCAAATATTTAAAAAAGTGAAAATGTCAAGAGGCTGCATTTACAGCTGGTTTGGAATGAACGGTCTTATATATACCTTGTAATGATTCTACTTCGATAAACTGTGAATCATATTCTAGTGTAGTAATGAAAATAAAATGGAAATCGATTATTTTTTAAAACAAAATCCAATTCAAATGAAGAACTCAATAAACAGAAACAAGCTCGATGAATTCTAGACTCAATAAAGCATACGTACCTTTTTGTCAGAGGTATTATAGAAATACTCTACTTTTGTCATGCAGGGCTATCAAATGTCAAATATTCTGCTGAATAATATCTACTGACATCACGATCTGAACAAAAGTCATCTCCTGTATAATTTTCACCTTAGCTAGTAAAGTCCTATGCGACTTCATTTAAACCCAATAAAAATATTAGGTGTCATATTAAATGTTCTTCTACAGACCATACTTAATATAGAAGTGAAATCACCAGTAACGATATGTGTATAAGTTAGAGAATATATTCCTCATGTAATCCAAAATTGTGATCGCTCGTGAACAAGGACTGTAGCCTTAACCCACACTTCTTACATCCAGGTACAGTTTCTACAAAAATTGGGAGTTAAAATTTCACGATGAAAGATGACCTACTATGGTTTGATGATATCTTTTGTAAGAAATAATATTCCCGCGATATTTTTTAATTTTCATAGTATATAAAATATTTTCGTTTGAATCGTATCTATTTCAAAATCAAATCATTATTATAACTGATGTATTGTTGCATTCAAAAAATGGCTTCACCAAGTGTATAACATCAGATGGCAAGTGTTTAAGGTAACACGAATCACCTTACAATTAAAGGTTGAATTCTGGCATTTTGGCTTCATATTAATATTTAAGTAGATAGATTTTAGTAAGCTTTCAAATGTATTTTGTTTCCGTTGTTTTGGTTTCCAGCATTTTAAAGATTACAAATCTGGTGCGAAAAAAGGTATTTCTTTCGTTATTCATTGTTTTCAGCTGGGTAATTTTATTGGGTTTCATTATATCTTTTTACTTATTATTGTAGTATTTCAAATTGTTCCTAATTATTTATATCTGGAATACAAAAAAAATTGTATCAGATTTACATAATTTTATAAAAAAGTGCTTCTATTCTTTATCGTGGTTTATCCTGATTCATTGATTTTTGTCGCTTATGGATCACTATTTGAAAACAATACGACCTATTGTCACCAAATATAAGCATATTGATGTTCTTGATATGGGTGAAAACTACTGATATGAACCATTTTTTAAAATAAGATAATTTTTAAAGTGACTCATATTCCCATAATTCATTTTTTCCAAAATCATTATTTTTACACATTTCGACAACTTTTAAATATTTTTGTTGGGTTATGTTGAAAAGAATATGAATCATTTTAAATAGGTCAAAATAGATAGAGAGTAAAAAAAATCGGGTCTTTAAATAATTATATCTTGATTTAGTTTGAAACAAAACAATACAGATGAAAAGCACTTGTAGTTTCCCCATATCTAATTTGAATTTGTCTTGAAGTCATGTATATTACAGAGACTCAAAACATTTAGACCATCTTTTGTTTACAACTCATTTTATCAGAAATCAACTCAATGTTTTTATTCTTTTCTGAAGATTCTATTCATTTTCATTGTATGCCTTCCTGGAACGTTTTCAAATAACCTAATGTATACCTTCATTACTGTTGGCGATGAGATTGACTTCATTAATAAAATGAAATTGGAAACAAAATTACACAAAAAGAGTCTCCATACCGTATGTTATATATATCAAACAATCAGTACTTGCAAGAAATGAGCATGTACGTATATAAAATTCATAAACTATATGGGTTTTTTTTTTCTGGTAAACAGCAATAATGTTGTCATCAGTAAATTATAAGTAAAATAGAGTCCCTTATAAGCCATACTCGTTTAATATGTGTAAAGTTTCAAACAAAGAGCTTTTTTTTCTAAAACAAAGTACAACGCAGTTAAGGGCCCTGTCAACCCTTCGTTTTCAGAAATTTCACGGGAAAGCTAACTAAATTTTGTTTTATAGAATCTAGAATGCAATATCGAGGAACACATTTTTCAAATTTTTGATTTTTATCTTATTTTTTAAATTTTGCCAAATATAGGTCAAAAAGTGTCATGTTTTGCCAGAAATGGTGGCAGCGGTGGGATTTTTGACATCTGTGGACAAATTTTTCACAAATATCTCTGAACTAGGAAAAAATCAAAAATTTGAAAAATTCGTATTTAGATGTTGCTTTCTAGATTCTAAAAAGTAAAATGTTCGCAATTTTACAAAAGCAAAATTTAGTTAGCTTTCCCGTAAAATTGTAGTGCCAAAGACATGGTTTTTGGACCTTACGGCTAAAATTACATATTTTGGTCCGAAGATGACCTCACCATCATGTTTAGTACGCAAATCTAATTTTATTTGGATTTAATTATCCGTTGTATTTTTGTTCATTTTTAGAAAACGAAGGGTTAACAGGGCCCTTAAAAGGCTCACAAAAATCAGACAAACTCAGTTTCCTGCTAATAAATCAGCATTGTCAATAATACGTACAGGATATTTAGTTTATATATAAAATAAGCTGTCCTGTTATAATAGGCTTATCAACCCCAAAATTAGTTGTTTATTTCCCATATGACCCAATATTTTTGGATATTTTAGTACTTTCTTTTACTAGATACTTTCAACTTCGAGTAAATGTCTGTCACACTAGATAGTGTCCCAATGTTGATTTCATACTCTTATATAATACAAACGTCTGCTGTGCTAACAAAAATAACTAAAACCGTCAAACTGAAATTATTTTACCGTCTATATATATTGCAGTGACGCTGCAAGCACTTTGACTATTTTCAAATAAATTTTAACCCAGTCAAAAATCGTTTTTATATTCTGGATTAATGTGGTGCTTCCTTGCTCATTTCAGCTTTATTTCTCTTTTGTAAACTCAAAAATAGGCTATGATGAAATGTGAGAAAGTTTGACTTGATTTTCTTCCTTTTTTTTCTAAGCTTAGTATATTGAATTTTACATTTCTGTATTACCTTTGTAGATTTACTTTCTGCAGCTAAAATCCAGATTACCTTTCTCTGTTCTCCATCATATATAAGCCTTGCAGGTTGCCTGTTAGTTGTTAATATTTTGTATTTCAAAAATACTTTCTAGGCGGATTAAAGTTATCAAATTTCGTATAAGCTTTAACAATAAGAACATTGGGTTGAGATCTATATGTTGGTGCAAGTACACAAACACCGTCGATGTACTTAGGATTTAGGATGTGGTGAAATCTTATACAGCAACTAATTCACTTGTAATGGATTAGGAATTTATCAGGTTCGTTCCTGAAATTAGAGCAATGATAACGTAAGCTGAGTCAATCAGAACATGATCTTTAAACAAGATTTGTGTTATTTTTATAATCGCTAACATTGCGATAATTTGCAGTTATTTTCAGTACACCTGTTTCGACATTCTAATCTTAATTCATCATATGCATCATATGCATTTTACTTATCAATAGGTTTGTATTTTTGATTTATATACAACAACTTAGGGATTAAACAAACAGCATTTTTATGCAGCATAACATAAATACACCTCTTCATCGGAAAATATTAGGGTAACAGGAAGAGTTGTTTGTCAACAACTACCAAAGAGGCACAAATATATATAACTAGTCTTACATACCCATTATAGTCGATTTATTAATTATAGTCACACATTATTTAGTCAAGCTAAGTCAAAAAAGTATTTTTGATTGCAGGAAAAGCACAACACACCAGGTAAATTCATCATATTCATTTTATTTTTCCAATTAGGTTATGAGAATATTTTATAACAATTAAAGACCAAAATGGACTTAAGTTATATAGTGAACTCATACAGCCTAGCTGGCATCCAATGTTGATATTTTAGCCATGGATACGACTAATTTTCAAATGATTCAATATTTTGACTTTATTATGAATTTTAAGGGTTTTAGCTGTTTGTAATACAATGCTGTTGAATGTTCTGAACAAGAAGATATAATCTGATTCTATGTATATATAATATTTTACCAACAAACAACTTCTGGTGATCTATTAAATCTTATGACCGGATGCTGTAACAACAATTTTTATCAGATTTTATCATATATTCTTTATCAAATGTTACATAAACGAACAACTATACAACAGAATTTAATCTAAATCTGACCTGCTCTTATTGTTTCTTGCTATAAGCCTACGACTCTTGCAGAGCAATATATTTCTTCATTTACCAATATAATATTCCCATTGCGTAGATTAAATCATTCAATTTCCTGTTACTTTATAAAAAAATTAAGCATAGTTTGAAACGAACTTATCTTTATAACAATAACAAAAACAAGTAGTTATTCTGCACAATCTGCGACGTATGTAAAAGGATATGCCGTGTTATATGGCTTTCAAAGTTTATGTTCTATAGTGTGTAATGTTCAATGAAAGTGAAGTAAGGTGACTAATCAGAGTAAAGGGAATCCATCTGCTCAGGAAAATATGAATCCTAACTATTTTTTAATCATGAAAAGATAAATAGTTTCCACTGCCTTTGCGGGGACTCGAACCATGGAGTATGGCAGGGGTTAGTCATGCAATACGAAGCAAGGGATTTACCGCTTTAGGCGTCATTTTGACCTTGATAATGGACGTGAAATCACTAGTAAAGTTTCATGTATTAACTAGAGACTCTATTCAATATGTACGCCAAAAATTGTGATATTTTGATAGGTGTAAGTAGGTAAAAACTTGCAGTTAACATGACATTCAGCCGAGCGAGACGTTTTTAAATTTATTTTACGTATATTTTCCCGTGTCATAAGCTACATAAAATAAAGTTTAAAACATTTTAATTTTCTAAATAAATTTATAAAGTATTAACTTTAACAAAATTAATGTAAATTACACTTTAGCTTGTGAATATTTTAATTAGATAATGAAATCCGATGAGGTAGGTCCAAAACTTCCATAATAGGTTCTTATACTATATCATTATATTCGTAGTCCGGGAGATTTCCAAACCCCAGTGTTACTATAGTCGAGTGGACTTGAGTCTACAGGTATTAAAGTCCCGGGCAGTGATGTAAGTCGAGGATGAGGTTTGATTCGTTAGGAATCATTGGCCTCCAACAAAATGGAAAGTTTTGAACATAATTACTCTGATGAAAAGATAATTATTAGAAATATGTTCACTAGTAAATATATATAATAATCCAAAGCATATTATCTATCAAACTAAATCGTGTACGGATGAACTGTAAAAACCTTTTACTGGCCAATCTGGAACTTGATGCAGGAAATATAAAAAAGAATTGCCGCCACCATTGCCGATGTTTGCTCAACTATGTATTCCTATCTGGAAATATGCAGTTTACTTTTTAAAACACACCGTGGCACACAGATTTGACTAAAAATACAATTTAATATATTGTTTTATAGGATCCGATCATGGGTTTTCAAGCACAGGATCTGGCTACTTCGCAGAAGAAGTGGTTGAAAATCGTTGGTCATTTATTTTGATCTATTGTAATCTGCCGACCATATTATTATTATATAAATCAAATGGTGTCGTGTACTTGCTAATATTTTACCCATATATTTGCTGACCAAGCTTGATGACACAATTAACTCACCCAATCAGGGTCAATCACAAAGATTATGGCGCATTCCTGATCAAATTAACATGTGGTTTGCCTCGGATGACCACTGCTAAACTTTGAACCACTATTTGTAAGTTGCGCTCGGATTAGGGGTTATTTTGACCATGATTATTTCAAAAAGTTGCTTGTGTGTAAAACACATTTAAGCCGGACCTTAGGGCTTTGAACTTAAAATTGCCTGAACTGCAAACATCATGAGAACAGTAGAAACACAGGGATATATATGGTATCGAGATGATGAAAGGGAACAAAACTTTCAGGTGACATACCATGTATAACATGTTGTACTGCATATGTACACAATATCTGGGGGGATTTTATCAGTTCTCTTAGCAGTTTCACATGTATTTAATTTTCTGCAAGCTTCAAGGAATTTGATGGTTAGGAGGACTTCTAAAAGCTGCATCACATAAGGAAGTACTTTTAGTATTTGAAATGGATTCTAACTCAAGTTTGGTAAATACTTTAGTGAACATTACAGAGCCCTGCAGCGTTGTTGTTCTTCCATCAAGCAGATGTTGTATGTAGATCAAAATTACATATAAAACATAAAATACATCTGAGAGAGTAGTAGTAAGGGTACTTATGTATATAAATTCTTGAAGGTTTGTTACTATTTTGTCTTGGCAAATATTTTATGTGCTAGCACATTGCTATGTAGAATGGGTCTACAGCAACGCATTTTGTGATGTTCTGTTTTATTTACAGAAGGCTTAAAGGGACAGGTGTTCATTGGTTTTACAAGCATGCAAAAGGAAAAACAGATAAGGGATTTTCGTAATAAAGAATCCCACAACCTCAACCATTTATATAAACGCTCTTCAGCTCAATAGATTGGAGAATTGCCTCACATTAAGCCAGATAAACGTCAGCTAACGTCTTATCAAAGATTCCTATATTCCATTCGAGCAAGTGCTCCTTGAATCGATCTCAGAAGCAATGCGTGTAGAGTCCACACCACTAAAGCTGAATTCATACTTAAAACGCAATATGTTGCGTTTCCAATAATGTCCGATAATGTTCACCGCAAACGGCACCGCAAATGAATTCACACTCAAAACGCAAACGGACTGCGGCAGCCGATGACATGAAAACGCAATGGAAAGTTGAGCTTTCCTCAACTCGGTTTGCGGTGCTGCATTCGGTGTTGCGTTTTGATATCGATTGATCGGAACTCCTCAAATCTTTTACTGCACATGCTCGGTGCGTCGTGCGTTTGCGTCGAGTATGAATTCAGCGTGCCCACTGATAGCAGACGACGCAATTACGACGCCATTACATGACGTACCGGTTGACCTAAAGCATCTCAAAAACTGTTAAAATGCACCTTGAGTGCCTTATTTGTGGTTTAGATTTTTACTTTAGATGTGTCTTTTTAAATATTGATGAGAAACATTTTATTTTTCCTAAATATGTGCAGATATTTGGTGATTTGCCCATGTTTTAAGGATCGCAACATGATCTTGAAGTACCGGCTGTCCGTAACATGGTAAATCTTTGCGATGGTCTAGCAAAAAATTGAGCAGCTCAACCCAACATGGAATGCATCTAAGTTGATAGGAAATTTCAATTCATTTTAGAATAAGGTTTTAATGCATTGATACTCCCTGAATGTGAAATTTTGGGCCAAATATCATGGTATCTTTGCATATAAAACAATAGGAATTCTAATTAGGTGGTGTCCAGTGTGCACCCTGTACATGTAAAGCAAGATCGATAACCACTACACTGAGTCATACCTCCTCTTTTTAGCCCGATGTAGCAGGAATGTAAGTCCCCCGTTCTAATTGTCCGGGTTGTATATATAGTAAAGTATAGGCTAACAACTCTCACGCAACATTAGCTTCACGCTTTATTCCGTTATGGTCTGTGGAAGGCGGAGTACCATTTCAGTGGGACTACGATTACTTTCACACGGAACCACAAGACATTAGAACATTTTACTTTAAGAATAATCCTATAAAGCTTTATCAAATAGAGCCCAGGTCATTTGATGAAGTCAACGGGGTCATAAAAGGTTGCTAACTCGTCTCGAATCATTCATCGAGTGAACCAGATTCCTGATAGGAATTGCTATATTTTGATTAAACGTCGCATGTTTATTTTATATACCAAAATTCATAACAGAACAATCTTGATTAATCTTGAAAACACTGTAATTACACACAGAAAAAGTTGTGTTAAAAAGGGAACATGGTTAATAGGTTGGGTTAAATTTTGCACAATGTTGGGTAAAATTGAGGACCTTAGAACCAGAAGGGGGTTAAGTCACATTGAGTACAAACTGAGAAAATGGTACAAACATAATATCATTTGTGTTGTCTTGAATGGTATTGCTGTAACTCGCAGTGACTCTTACACATGCTCTGATCATCAAATTACTACAAAACTTGTACAGAATGTAGATATGAGAATCCTGTAGCAGGAAATTGACACAACTAAATTTTCAAGATTTTGTGACTTAACCCCCTTTTAGTTCTAGGGTCCTCAATTTGACACAATGATGGGTAATGGTGCACGTTTTACCCAACATTGTGTCAAATTTTACCCAACATTGTGCAAAATTTTACTACCCAACCTGTTAACCATGTTCCCTTTTTAACACAACTTTTTTCTGTGTGTAGGTCGTGTCTTAATATCAAATTACAAATCATTCTACTTTCTCAAAATAAACTTAGATGGAGCTATAAAGATTATTGCATCTTGGAGCCTCTTGGTCACCCTGCCCTTGTTTTAAATGTACATAACCGTATGATCAGAAATATACCTCAGGGCATAAATGAACAAAAGAAGAAAACTGTGTCCCAGAAAGAGATTATCAAAATTTCAACGCCTCATAGCTCAAATAATAAATTACACCAGAGGTTGGTGGCAACAATATGTGATATCCCTACTTACTTTGTTGCAAAATGAAATAACATCCTTGCGTTTCTTTCCTATAATGGGCATTTCAAGCAGTTGGGACATTTTTCTCTCAGTTTAGGAGAGTTTCAAAACTCCTACAGTATATTAAAATACAGGATGCATGGTATTAAAGATGCAATCTTTACAAAACTAATTAATCATGATAATAGGTTTTTATAACTTTGACTCTGAGCGTATTTTAGCATGGTTTTAACCTATATGTTGTTCCTTGTCATACGTGGATTAATGTTTTTGATTAAGTTAACTTGATTGGAAATCAGTGACAGAGTAAGTGAAAAGAAGGCAAAATGTTTACAACCACAGTGGTTTCCAACATTTAAGGAGCCAGATATCGTCATTCCATTGTTGATCTTAGAAATATAAAAAGGTTTTTTGGGGGGTGGTCACAAACGTAGTAAAACGTTGCAAAACATTTGCTTTAAAATTGAACATGGAATCAGTTTTTGTCACTTTTAGTTGTACAATAATTAGAACAATAACCAATATTCTTTATACCAACCATTTATCAGGAAATACAGCCAATTATAGATAACTTTCGACACGATTGAGCGAAATCATACGAATAGCACTTATTTGCATTACTTACCAATTATCTAGAAATCTAGAAAGCAGAATTCAAATCTGTTGCCTAATGTTAGAAGGTCAAGGTATGCTTAGAATGATAACCAAAACTATAAACATGCTAAAGTTTAAGTAAAGAAGCATGCAACTTTTCTTGAAGTTTGTGCCATATTAAAACAGTTTTTGGATATAACTGAAGAACCACACATCACAAATGGGTAAAACTATACGTTTTTCTGTTTCTTTACGATGAAGGGAACACATTGGATTATAACAGGTTTTGACCAAATTTCAGCCATTTTGTTTTTGTGCAAATTGATCAATTTTTCGTACTTTTTGGATATGTTGTTCGGGTGACCATCAACACCTCAAACAAGCCAAAACACCTTGTGTTGCAATGTTGTCTTTGTACCCCATGAATGTTCACAAATGTTCTTACGGTATCTTTTCATGGTTTGGCTGAGAATCAAAATCAAAAGTGGAATGCTCTTGTTACAGTAAATGCTTTAAACATTATCCGTCAGAGAAGCTATATACGAAACAATAATAAAAATAAAACAAATTTTCACCAAAATAGATAGTTATTGCAAAGGAAATGCCAGTTTCCTGTAATCAAACTTTCAGTTCAACACGATGGTAGACTTGTGTTTGTGCAGGTGATGATGCTTTTTGGCGCTGAAGCTAAAGCATTTTAATGACAAGAACAATCATGAATTTATGATAACACTTTCATATTAAAGTGCATTCACGTTGGCCTTTATTTTCAAAAAACATCTGCTTCTTTGGAAGAAATATTCCAGACTAGGTTTTCAGGTACAATGAATTTACGATATAAATACGAAGGGCACCTGCCTCACTCTTAATCTGTCAAGAATCTGAATCGATCAGTAGCATATGGCGACAGAAAGCATATGATATACTTGCACAACACTTTAGTATTCAAGCATTTTAGGGAAACTGAAACTTAAGATGTCATTTTATCATACCATAGAAAATTTATGACCACATTTGGAAAACTGACGACCAAAAACGTGCAACGTTGATAAAAAAAATTGTTTTTGACGAGTTTTGTAAAAAAAAAGTTATACAAGCAAATAGTTTGATTTCAGCGTGGATATGGTATGACACTCTATCACTCACTTTAATTTTGATTATCCTGACTTTATTTTTCATAGTTTTGCATCAGATATAAATGAGAACAGACACAGACGAAACTAAAATTTCTTATAAAATTGTAAACAAATGAATCGTAAGTACTCCAATATTAAATTCGTAGTCGGTCTTAAAGCCGCCATGAAGGTAATTATGATCGACGCTTTAGGTTTTAAAATTATAATGACTAAAGTATGTCATTATTAGTATCATTGGTACTGGTATTCAGCAGATATTAGACGACCATAAATACTCTCTGTTGAATTGAAAATGTGGTCGTTCCTTTTGTTTACTAATGGATACAGCAAGCACAGTTCTTTAGCGTGCTATCAAACGTCCCGCTACTTGGATTAAGATATATCATATTATATGAGCCCATCAATGGGTATTGAAATATTTATATAATATTGAATGGCTTTGAGGGTGATACAAGAAAATATTGTACGAGCTAAAAAAAATATTGCACGAGTCGAAGACGAGTGCAATATTTATTTTTAGCGAGTACAATATTTTCTTGTATCACCCGAAAATAAGCCATTCAATATTATTATTATTATTTTTATCAGGCTTTTGAAAATCAGATATTTGGAGCTCGAATTTGTAACTCGAAAATATGCAACTCGAAAATTTGAAACTCAACTACTTGAAACTCGAAAATTTAAAACTCGGATATTTGAAACTCGAAAAATTTAATATCTGGAAAATTTGACGATTCAAATATTTGAAAATTGATCAACTTCGAGCAACTAAAAATATTCTTGGAAATGTGCCCGGATGTGTACAATATTTTTTAGAATATTGTATACATCCTGGTACTTTCATAAAAAATGTCCCGGATGTGTACAATATTTCTTAGGATATTGTATACATCCGGGTAATTCTGTAAAATACACAGATTTATAGTAATGTACAAAAGCCTGATATAAATAATAATTAGTTATATTGCTATTCCACAAAAGACAACTGGAGAAGGCTAGATAGCTGGCTTAGATGAAAACAACACCGATTTTATTTCGATGAAAAGCATTTTAACACGTAAGTGGTCAAGGTCTAGAACACTCCCAGGAAACAATATCCAGGTCCATGAACCAACCATCAGAAAAGTGAAGGAACTAATATATATAATATTTCAATAGAACGGGGCCAGTATCATTAGGAGTACACAGCAAATGGTATCAACATTTCAAAATCTGGAGATTAGGGTAGAGTTTACAAAAGTTTGGTATGAAAATAAAATATTTCTTAAAAACGCCATTGTCAATCAAAAAGAGCAATATTGGCTGATAACTTTATTATTTTCATTTGACTCTGTTAATGATTTAATAAATAAACGTATTGTTAAAAGGACAAGTTACCATTGTTTGAAAAGGGCATGTTTTCAAATTTTGAATATACTTGTTTCGGATGGCAAGAATATGACAAAATAATTGTTTAGGGTATAATACCAACGCAGAACAATTAATTGTTTAGGCTCCATTTTGAAAGGTCATGTATGGGCAATTGGGCATGGTGTCCACATTGCTATGACAGTGCCCAACCAGCACCCTCGGGCAAAAGTACTAAAACACAACATTTATTTAAAAATCGGAAAAGATGTTGTAAAATGGCGGTCAAAACAATTTGTGGAGATTCGTCATGAAATTCTCGTCAAAATTCAAAAAATCATTTCCCGATAGGATGTTTCTACAAAAATTTGCTAATATTTGCATTGACAGTAAAATTTCATTTCTGAATATTGAAAAAAGCTACTCGGTTACGATTCTGTGAGCAAAACAATTTCATAGTACCTTCTAAAATACTACTTAATGCTTTTAGCATTAAAACGATATGTGCCGATTTGAATTTGAATTTGTTCATGAAGTCCAAACCTTGTCTTCAAGGGTCTTGAGAGCATAAGACATTCTTGTTCTATATATTTCTTTGACATTTTGACTTTAATATTATGTGACAGTCTACCCACAATTAACATATTGTTTTAAATAAACACTTTGCCAATGTAATTAGATCAGAAATACATGTATATTGCTACAGCATTCCATTTGTAAAAACTTGAATAAGATTCCAAGATAAAAGACGACAGACAATGATTTGATGATATCTCTCGTGAGACCAAGTCAATGCCAAATAATATGTTCATGATTATATTTTAATATAGTTCGTGTAATGACAAGTTTTAAATTAAATCACATATTGAAATCAAAATTCTTTTATCTCTTTTACCGCATTCGAAACTAGTTTTAC
>JXSR01S004269.1:111742-123846 GCA_000969725.1 Ophiothrix spiculata
ACTTTACCAAGCCTATACTGTACCTCTTCAGAAACACTGGAGTCGCTACAAGTTTCCATAAAACATCTACAACATAAACTTGAATTCTGTTTTTGGAAGGCGCTGTTTAATGTTTAATCGAGTAGTCTAAAAGTAGGTTTGAGTAACGAAATGTTAAGCAACTTGAAATAGTATCCTCCAAAATTCTATTTCCTATTGTTAATAGCATTAACAAACCATGAAGGGGGATATGACATTGGAAAAGGGAGAAAAAAAAATACATCTTTATTTGTTTTTAATTGATAATATTTAAAATTATAGTCAAATGTCATCATCATCATCCTTCGACTTCCGTCGAGATCCATGACACACATCTTTGCCAACTATATTTATCACACATTGCACTTCCAAGTTCATTGAAGTTCAAGCCAGTATCTCTACATATGGTATCAGGGTACGTAAGAGGTCTACAGCCTCTGTTTGGACATGGCAATCTCCAAAGAAGGATGTCCGATATGATTTGGTCCTTGGCACGAAAGCAGTGACCAGCAAACTGGGCTCTCCTCTGTGCCACGGTTGTAGAGAAAGTGGGTATATCAACATAAATCTGATGCTTTGTTGGATGTTGTTTCCAGGACAGATTTTGGACACGCATTAGTAGCCTGGTGTAGGTGCCATGTAAGCGGTCTTGAAGCTCTGTCTTCAAAGTCCATGTTTCTGTGCCGTACAGTAAAATACTTTCAACACAGGCCCTGAAGAAGTCAATCTTGGTTGCCCTGGTAATATCAGACATCCATATGACATCGAGCTTGTTACAGGCAATCCATGCTTGTCCCTTTCTTGTCAAGAAGTCCTTTTTGCTAGCAAATACATATGACCCAAGGTATTTAAAGTCATCTACTTCCTTGATGGCAGTTTCATTCATTGAGTGGATAGGAGGATGATCAGAAGGTTCATTGAGGATTAGGCATTCCGTCTTCTTTGCATTGAGCATTAGTCCTACCCTAGCTGCCGATTCTTCAAATACAATCAGCAGATCTTGAGCAGATGATATAAGTTCTGCAGTCAGTGCGACATCGTCTGCATAGTCTAAGGCTGTCAAATACTTTTGACTTTGACGTCCAGATCTTCTGCCAATTGTGAGGCCTTTATCACTCATGGTGTCAGCTGACTGGCGCAATACATAGTCGACCACAATAACAAAAAGGAAAGGAGCAAGAGTGTCCCCTCGAAGAATTCCTGCTGTTGTAATAAATTCCTCTGTTGGACCATCCATGCTCTGCACAAAACTTGTTGGGTTGTCATACATTGTAGCAATGGCACTCACAATCTCCTCAGGGATACCATAGTTAAGTAAAATATGCATCATCGCCTTCCGGTTTACACTATCAAAGGCCTTTGAGAAGTCTACAAAGACTATGGATGCGTTTCTAGTCAAAGACTATGGATGCGCTTCTATTCAAATGTACTTTCGCAAATTTAAATGGCTTATATGATTATGTATTGTTTCTCAAGCTGTGATTTATAGGATTTTGACTTTACAAAATCTGCATCTTGACAAGTATTTAAGCTTTTTAGCTCTACTTTTATTAGGGAATATTAAGTGTTTGCTTTATGTTACAAATGCAGTAAAAAGGCACTTTTCAAATACACTAAAACTTAACAAAAGTGTTCCTGATCTAAAGTGGTCTATCTTCAAAGACAATTTCAACGAAATTCTTTCGCTACGGACAGGATGACTCAAACGGTTTATGCTAAAGATATTGAATGAAAAGCAGATTAAAGCATACTAAATGGACTACAAAATTAATCAGAATCTTGTCACTAACCCCATACGAAAAAGTTTCAAGGGGTTTTGGTCAGAAAATGGAAAATAATTATTGTTTACCAAATCTGCACCAAAGATATGTAACAACTGTTACCTTCGTTTGATTTAAATGGCCCTTCTGTGAAGAGTGAAACCCGATTTATTTCCCTTTTTGTACTACGTTTAATATAATTTTTGTAAAGTGGAGTATAATGTCCAAGTTTTGAAGATACACTGGGTACAAATTATGTTTACCCATATTTTGCTGATTGTAATGAGTAACCTTTCAAAGCAGTATTTTAATGCATATTTTGATGCATAATTTAGGAAAAAAAACTTTTTAAGGTGTTTGGTCCACGCGCCGTCCACGCGTACCAGTACGCGCTAATTTGCGAGTAGGTAAGTGCCGCAATACGCATGCGCATATACTCAGAGTAGTATTTTGAAGCTAAAAGTTGCCATATTTTATTATTTTTCTCACAAACTAAGTCGATGACCCCCAATTTTTTTTTTATTTGTAAGAACATACTTGTGCGCAACTTTTGTGAAAAAAATAACAAAAATGCTCGGGCAGATTTTTTGAATCAACACTAAATAATTTCACTTTTGCCACATTTCCCATAGACCCCTGTACTAATTTCCCCAAAAACCTCCAAAAATGCTATTTTTAAACCGACTCTCATGCAAAAACGAGTCCGGTGACCCCCAATTTTTATTTTAAAAATCGGTTCCACATCGATAAAATATTATTCATGCCGATTTTTACTAAAATTCTTCGGGCGAATCTCTCATGGACCAAACACCTTAACAACAATTTCGCGTAATTTTCGCCCAAATAATTGACTGATGTTAAAAATATCATGAAAAGTTAGTGAACTTTACTTAGTTGGAATTGTAAAGAAAACATACAAGATTACAAGTATCCAGTCACACAATGGTAATCGTCTAACAAAAACATGGTGTCTCAGTGTCAAAGGAGATTTCTAACCTTAGATGACGGTCGAATTTGATATCTGAAAACAATGCGTGAAGTGTTTACATAAGTACACTTATCCGCCTGACCTTTTTTTGGTGTAAGCTTTGGATTGGAATTTTAACTCATTCCAAAGTGTAGATAAAGAATCGTTTTAAAAATCTGAATTTAAAAAGCTAATGACAATAATAAAAGTCTTTATGAAAATGGAGTGCTTAAATGGAAATCTTGAATATAAGTTTCAATTTCAGTTTTCATTTTCATTTGGGCATCAGAGCTTTTTTTACTTCTAAAAATGTGTGTTTGTTTGTTTGTTTTGTTGTTTTGTAAATGCAGCCTCTTGGTAGTCAAAATAAAGAAACAATTTCCATACACTTAGCCTGTTCAAGTTTGTCGTAAGTTATCTCATTAAAGGACAAAGGATTTAGTTTACATTTGTAAAACTAAATCGTAAATGACCAAAAAAAGTATTGAATTAATTTTACTGCACACAAGAGGCCTATCAATCAAAGTATAGGATAGGCTATTGTCTTCGACGAAAGCAAAAACGTCTAGAGGTTTTTAGTTGTGCTTTTTATCGTGTAAACACAAAAGGATTGTTAAGGAATGCAATTTCTCAAGTGGGTATTATCTATACTTATTGACTCCAGTGAATATAATAAGTAATGGGTTAACAAAATATTTAACTACTGATTAATACAAAATGCATTGTTATGCGCAGACAGAACATTTGAACTGGTTAACTGAATAAGTCCTAGTATATTTTGTTCTGTCCCGATGCTGTTTGTGCACTGCTGTACTTTCAGGACCTATGGTGTACAAACAGTGATTGCCCATGTACTTAAAAAGATTCAATGTCAGATACATGCCTTGCACTTCTTCAACTATGTTGGTACTTTACCTGTAATTGGTTGTTATCAATTACCTCTCATCCATATATGGCTCGTTTTGGCTTATATTTACGAACAATAGTCTCCAGTGTTTCCTTTTCAATGTAATCTTACCATTTTTGGACCCGGTCTTTCCAATGAGCCTTCGTAGTTAATTTAGCTGTTCATACTCTCTTTCGGGGTGGTTCATCATTTTTAATACAATTTAAGTCATATCTCAAGACAGTTCACTAATTCAAAAAATAGTTTACTAATTTCTCCAAGTTATTCGCAACTACTGACTTATTATCTAAAATCTGACCGGCGCAAAAACTATTTACTGGCAACATTTATAGATAGGGTTGTTCTATTAAAAACAACTGCAACTTTTACACAGCCGAGGATCATGCAGCTCAATCGAGTATTCACGCTGAATGAAGCAGTATGTTTATTTGTGCCGTGTCGTTTACTTTTGCAGTTTGTTGTACCGGTGTAACAGTAATCTAAGTCCGCCTGCATTCTAGGTCAGCCTTCCATATCGGACTAAAGCATGAAACTAATGTTGCGTAAAAAGATGTTAGCCTCTATATAGGCCTACTTTATAGGACAATAAGAACGGGGACAAACTTGACATTCGTACTACACGGGTACTTCGAATGTGTTAATACAGGATATCTCACAACCATTTGAAGTGCATTGTTACAATAGCAACAAAACAGTTTTAATTACCCCGTCGATATTGATCTAGTTATAATGACTGTTAGCCCTGTGATTGATTACACCTCTGTCGCGCCCCTTTTATGATGTCATCATTACCGTACTCTAAGTGTATAATGCAAACCCATAGAAACAATTATGAAAAATTTATATTTACAAGATTAGGAAAACTTTCATTCAATGCTTAATAAACTTAGTCAAATAATCATGTTGGAACTATGAAGGAACTTATTGACTGAAAAAACTGTAAATTAACATGATCGAATAAGCTGAAAATGTTGAATTTTAGAGGCGTTTGACTAGCGTTTTACACAATGCCCAAAATACAACAGTTGCCTACTAAAAATTGTACAACAATCCGCTCTATTTTGCCTTTTCTGGTATTTTAATTTGGGATTTGATCTGTCCACTAGTTCGGTAATAGCCTGTAGATAACAATGATAACCAGCTAAAAAGGTTGAAAACAATAGTTGTTCTAATCCAAGCGATATACGTCCTGTATACAACATAATTGTTGGCCATTATTTTTTGGCTTCTATCGTTGTGTGTTTAAGTATACGACATTAAGTACATGTTGAGTACATGTGCTCTGATGTGCTGTGCTAATAATTGGCGTGACCTCGGCTTTTTGTAAACTGTTGTATAAGGTCAATAGATATATTGGGATTTCAAATCGTCGTGATCTATTGGTCAATCTTTTGATTTTGCTTATCCTATAAATTGAATTTAGCCAAAACGTGTCATATACTAGATGATGTTTGGTCAAAATGAGTAATTCGAACAGCGATACGTATACCTAATCATCTGATCATATACATTTTAACATTTTGAAAACGCACGATTTTTTAAGACATTTTTTTTTAAGTAAGTCATTGACCTCGACTGAAAATACCTGTATATAAAAATACTTTCTTATTTTTAATAATAATTCTCTCAGTCTCTTCGGCTAGGCTTAACATTTCCGCATATTCAGTAAACATGCCCTGATAGCTTCTTATCACAGAAGGCAAAATAATTTGGCCTAAACTTTCTTACAATTTGGATTACAAATGATGATAATTTTTTTGACTTTTATGCATACCGGTATGGTGCGCGGCGAAGCTGAATATTCATTTTAGTTGATATCCCGTTTCAGCTGTTTTTTATCCAATTTCGGATACGGGTATCCGAATTGTGATACGGAGTATCCGAATTGTGAGTTCCGCCGAACTGATATTATTCATTACTCTTATTCCAAAGATGACCAGAAAAGACATTAATGTCTGCCAACTGTAAGTTACTGTTATTTATATTATATAAGCTCGTCTAACGAAAAGTAGTAAAAGCAACCATTATTTATTCAATGATTTACTCTCCAATACTTGTACCGAATTAACAGATGTCTTTGACCTACCGTCACTTCTCTTGTGGAACACAAATCTATTAAAAAAATCTAAAGTTAAGCTCATTCCCAAATGTAGATATTAAAGGTGTGGTTTTAAAAATCCAAAATTAAGGGAAAAATAAAAGTCTTCATGAAAATGTGGTAAGCCTTTTTATTTCTTATACGCCTTTTCATTTTGATATTCCTTGTAAGCCTTTTCATTTGGATATTAGGGTTTTTTACCTCTAAAATGCTTTTATTTACAAATTAGTGTTAGAGATTAGTTATGAATCAAAGTGATAAAAGCAGAAACTTATAAAAGATACTGACAGAGCTCTTCTGGATCAAGCTTTGACGAACGTGCAAAGCAACATCGATTAAATAGTAAATAATCAGCTTCTCTCTATTTCCATCTTGACCGTTTATATAAAACAGCTGTAAATACAGCCTCTTGGTTGTCAAAATGAATTGACAATTTTCTTACACTGAATATATATGTATATCCCAGGATTGTTTTTATATCTTGGCGCTGTTTGTGGTGATTTGTAGGTATGTGGATCAAATAGACTTAGCCTTGAAAGAGTTAAAATATTAAAGGTCACCACCTACATACAGCGTTTGTGAAGTTTTTGACTTTCATACTTTGAGCCAATCCTACACTGTACATTTGACAGACACGTAAAATGAGTTAAAATGTCACATCTGTTTCTTTTTTCAGTATAAATATAAAAAAGTTAGTTTATTGCTTTGAACACCTTTTGAATATCCGATTCCTTGGACCAAAACGGATGATCAAAATTGAACTCAGCTTCAACCCGACACCATTTAATTATTATACCACTACCAGTATTCTTACACTGCATAACGCACTGCAACTGTATTTTTAAGCTGCAATTTTTAAAATTGTGCATTTAAACATTCCAGTCCATTTCTCATTTTCTACTACATTTGATATAATTGAAGCATCCTGTTTCAGAGACTCTTCGGTATAAGAGAAACACTGGGCAACATTTATTTTGCCCATATTCTGCTGATGTTAATAAGCAACACTTTAAAGCAACATTTTAGTACCTGTTATGATACATAATTTAGAAAAACAAACTTACGCCAAAGAAGTGACTGATGTTCTTAATCCGATTACGATCAATACTGACCGAAGGTTCTCAGATCAGAGTAAAATATCATGTGAAGCTAATGAACTTTACTTTTCAAAAGAATAGTTGAAATAATAAAGAAAACATACAAGATTATTCAGTTCGCAAGGTCGCACACATTTCTAACTGTGTTCGTGCGACAGACTTGTGAATTTTCGATCAATAAAGTACAAGAATAAAGCGTGGAAAATGAGAGGAAAGACGAAATAGAGAAAAAAAAAACCAAATAAAGAAAGGGTATTAAGAGAAGGTGTAGAATTAGAGAAAGAGAAAAGAGTAGGGGTAAAATTAATTTTACGGCACAAAATACCGTCACACAGCGATATTCAAACAGCCAATATACCTGTCGACAAACCTTGCAATAATTTCTGGGTCTGGTGCATATCCGGAGTTAGCACCGGATGTCTAGCACTCACGGCGACATCCGATGAGTTTGTGGCCTTCCGATTGTTTCCTATGAGTAAAACGAACACTTCGTATGTATACATACATCTTGATCACAGTTTACTAAACAGAAATATTTTTCAAATAATGACAATCGACCGAAATTTGAGTGAATTCTGACTCTTTGAAACATGGGTTTTTGTCGAATGATTATTTTTTATGAAAACTGAAATCACGATTTTGAACTGAAATAGTATTTTTTTGCTAGTTTTGTGGCACAATTTGCTAGTTTTCTAGTGTGGATTATACTTTAACAAACACGTTTGGAGCTATGGAAAATGCCAGCTCCGCTCCGGTTTTACCAACTTCGCTCGAATATAACTGGATTTTTATCGCCTTTTTCGGAATTTCAAGTAACTGAAGAGCACCACCGTTATGCGCGGGGCGACTCCCATAATGTAGTTCAATTTAGCATGCAATTTAGCATCTTTCCCATATAGTGGTAATTTGACCTCGCTGAACATTCAATTAGGTCCACTGAGCTGTTACTGTGTATTATGGGAAGCTTTAAATCATCCTCTAGATTACTACAAGAATGTGTTTGTGAGTGGAAGGGTTATTGCTATAAAACTTGTGAAATCAGACGCATGTTTTATTTTGTTCGTGGGAGAGGGGGGGGGGTGCAGTCATATTTGAAATGGATGGATGTGTAAGGATCGCGCTCCGATATGCTGGGGCATTCGATGAGTGAACATGCTCAAACAATGAGGGGTCGACCCATTGGGAAACTTCGGAGCTTGATTATTGGCATTCGTTGAGAGTAAAAAACAAAAATATTGGTCTTAAACTGAGGGATCATTGTGAGAGAGCACGACTTTTGGTATTCGGTGAGTGACATTTGGCATCATCACTCGGTGAGAGAAAAATATAAAGATTTATGGGGTCTTTGGATGAGAACACATGGAATTATAAAATAAGGGGTATTTGGGTGTCAGCGATGCTGAAAGGGGTTGGGGTTATGCCTTACATATGTGTCACCTCCAGAATGGGACTTCCCCTCCCTCCGAGCGACTTGCCAAGCACAAACCGACGGACACGATACCGAGGCAGCGAACCAAGGTTGTTCGGAGTGAGCTAGACCGTTGATTTTGATTGTTGTTTGCTCCAGTAAGCAGAAGAGTATTTTGGTACATCGTCAATAGGCAAATATCGCTATGCGTCATTACAACAAATTCCTCGCTTATGAAAAAAAGGGGGGAGGGTGACATCATATTCAAATTCCCCATGGCGCCACTATCGCAAATCATACTCGCACTCAATACTTTAAACTTCAAGTAAGAGTACGGTATTCAGCCCCCTGAAATTAAAAATCTGAAGCGCAGGGCCTTACTCGTTCACATAATATTATCAGAACAGCATACCAATGGCTCGTACATGCAATTGGTATGTTCACCGACCATGTCAATATCAACATATAAAGCAAATGTGATTACTTTATGCTAATCCCAGAAAGATGATTAGCACGTCTCTGGCAAATCCTCATTAAAAAGCATAATTGTGTTGAATGGCTTTCATGCAGAATATTGTGATTGAATTGTGCAGTATTTTTATATTAACCGTATGTTAGGCTCGTCCAATTGGACCACAGTGGAAATAAGTGTACATTTATGTATTCATGTCTGTGTTTTTATACATGGATGTTTTCCTAAATAGAATGAGATGAAATGAAATGAAACATTTGAAAAGGAATTACAATGGCAAAGTTCTTACGATGTTTGTACGGCAGCCGTGCGAACGCCGTACGAACGTCGTGCGGCAATCGTATGCAGGTATTCGCAAGGCAGTCGTAGCAAGATATTGAACATGCCAAATAACCAGGCTGCGAACTTAAGAACTGTTTTTGATCGTACGATGTTCTTGGGGCGTTCGTACGACGTTCGTACGAAACGGTCAAAAAAACTGATCGCAGCTTGTTTGTAAGGCGTTTGCGACTAGTCGTAAGGGTATTTTTTAATCTGTTTTAAAAACAAAATTCATTATCGTCAGGGGGGAAATACATCTATAAACATTGCCCTTTTTAAAAGAAATTTCATAAAAATGAACATTTGTCAGATATTTGTAAAAAAAATATACCTATTCTTGCGAACGTCGTATAAACCTCGTACGAACCTCATTTTTAAATGATTCGTACGAATCTTTTGTTCGTACGAACATTGTGACCGTAGCTTTAGAACGTCTTGCGGTGGCCCTATAATCAGTTCCTATAATCAAGGTTGCAGACATTTCTTACTGTGTTCGTGCAATACACCATGACACTGGTGAAATTTTAATCAATAAAGCACAAGAATAAAGTGTGGTAAGGGGGAGACAAGACGAAATAGAGAGAAAAAAGGCAGACAGGGTATTAAAGCGCCATTGCAATCTTTGGCTATTTCATGATTTTTTTCTTTTGAACGCCATACTGCCATCTGTTGGGGTCAATCCAGTTAAATTGATAAAGTGTCGATCAAGATCACAACGACCAATTTGATCCAATCAGAAGGGTATGCTAATGTGTCAGTGATCATCTGGGGTTATTCCAAAGTAACGTTTGTGACCAAAAAAGTGGAAAATTTCACTTTCAAATGGCTTTAGCTACTAGCATAGACATTGTTTCCACGAGTTTATTGTTGATAATAGTGCCCACTGGTGGGACCAATATATGTAGGTGTTTGAAAATAAAATAAATTGCTAAAATCCTGAATAAAGTCCATGTAACGTTCGGTAACGTTTGTGACCTCGCACGGATATGGATTTTTGCTCTAAATGACAAGTTAAATTTCTCTGACATGTTAGCGAATCTTGTATTGCGCTTTCTACAGATGATGGGTGATATATTTGCAAATAATTTCATGAAGTTTTAGGACATTCTATTGTCAGGATTTCTTTAAATGCATTGTTTTGTTTGGTAACGTTTGTGACATTTTTGGTGTAACTTTTTGGTAACGTTTGTGACATTTGTGAGTTAAAATGTGTGCTCATTCTTGCACGGATAGAACAACTTCACAGTTTCTTAAAGTCTGTATTAGATTCATCAGGATTGTTCATAAATCATGGTTTCAAAAAGTTCTAGAATACAAATCCAAGATTAGCACTTACTCGATATATTTCAATCCCTGACAGGGACCTTGGTCACTCGATGACTGATTGGTGATGAGTTATTGACTGGCAACCTTTGGTGGTACTGATGACGTCATCATCCTCGAAGGTTGCCGTTGATGAATTATCTGGTCATAAATTCTGCTGAGTTTGTATGACCCCTCGTCCTTGTTTAATGCTTCTATATTTAGATCTGCGGTTGCGGAACACGTGGCTCAGACAAATCATGTCATAGACTGGGACGGGGTGAGACTAATAGATACAGAGTCGGACAAGAACACTAGGTGGTTAAAGGAATCCATCTGGATAAGGAGCAGGGGCAATGAAGCATTAAACAAGGACGAGGGGTCATACAAACTCAGCAGAATTTATGACCAGATAATTCATCAACGGCAACCTTCGAGGATGATGACGTCATCAGTACCACCAAAGGTTGCCAGTCAATAACTCATCACCAATCAGTCATCGAGTGACCAAGGTCCCTGTCAGGGATTGAAATATATCGAGTAAGTGCTAATCTTGGATTTGTATTCTAGAACTTTTTGAAACCTTCACAGTTTCTGTTTGGAAAATACGTCTGACGTACCGAGTAACAAACGTATGACTGAAAAACTGCTCATATGGTCGCATAAAAAAACCGGATTTTTTTTACTTGAAATCAAAAAAGGTTTAGTTTTTACTGGAATGAGCCATTGTATTTATTCCTGTTAAATGTGATGTCATAATCGGATTAATTTGCAAAGCTGCAACACGGTTCATCTCTTTTATTGCATAATTAGCAAGTGCGATCTGGTTCCAGACATTGATCATACATGTACCTATAATGGTACCACTAATCACATGTATTGACACTGCACTGTCAACCAGCAGGTCATTGAAAAGTGTGTTATTTTCTTTTCTAGGGCAACCAGAGTGATATTACACTCTGAACTGTCTGATTTTACCGGTGATGAAAAAATGAAAAATTGTTTTGAAATTCACAGCTAATGCCACAATTTGATAATTTGGCTTCCAAATTCATCATAATTATATGACCAGATAGTACCTCGATTTTACGTAATCATAGATATTTTCTCGTTCAAATCCAGAGAGATGATAAAAATGTGGACTTTTAAACTAAAATAATGTAAAGAAAACTATTTCTCAAATTATCTTTGAAACATTGCGTTTTCTCACAAATAACCAGGACACTCCAGGACACACAAAAAAAGGGTTGTTTTTATGCCATTTGATTATTTTGTGAGAAAATTACTCAAATCCACGAAAACAAGGTGGATTTTTCATTTTGTTTTTTGCAAAATGTCGAAATTTATTTTTTTCTGTGGAGCAGACTTCGGTATCGATCAATAACTCTTTTGGCCACCAAATGTGATTAGCCAGTCAACTGTACAGCAAATTGCGCGGTGACAAACGTGGTTCAATTGAATTTTCCTGGCACATGATCTGTATACACAAACCCGCATGTGTGGTTGCATCTTGAACTGTGTAAATTTCCGAACTTACAACAGAACACCTTACTTTTCACTGAGGTATAAATTTGACGGTGAAATAAATAATAAATATCTTGTTTACACATTCATGTAAATTAGGAATTGTAAAATTACCGAAATGGTCAAGTTCACGATTTTTTGTGATTTCTCCATTTATACCTGACTAGCGGGGTACCCCAACTAAGCGCGGGCCCCGCTACCTGACTGGACCCCCCCCCCAAAAAAAATGC
>JXSR01S004269.1:126706-136940 GCA_000969725.1 Ophiothrix spiculata
ATAAATAAGTCAATAAAGAAAGAAATCGATACTAATTGCTTCGAAAAAATTGCGTGTCAATATATCTATTAATCAGGGTTCAAATGCTAAAGGCGGTGTCACACATCACCGTACCGTACGAATAACGTACTAATAACGAACTTGTTTGGTAATCGATATTACATGTATTTCAATGACAAATCCATTGTACGTTATTAGTACGTTATTCGTACGTTTTGTGATGTGTGACATCGCCTTATGATGGCGGTTAGAAAGCTACTTGGCCTCGAAAACCCAAGTCCTTAGCCTCGGGCAGTAAGTCCTTGGCCATGGCCTTGGTACATCAGGTCCTCGACTACAACACTGGACTGAAGGTTATATTTTACTACAATGCCAGCACAAAAACTAAATTGTACTAAGATTGTTCTAGAATGATGTGCCAAATGTGCATCTTAGCTGTCGCACTAAAATATTATTGTACTCGAAATATTCCAGGGATTCCACCTTAAGTTAAAAGTTAAAATTCGACATTACTGATCCCGTCATTTGTGAAACCCAGCTGCAAGTAAGGGAAACACTATAATTTGATTTTTAGGGGGTGAAAGTTGGGGTTTAGTCTAAGAATTTAAGTGTTTTTTTTTTATTATTATCTTTAAAAAACTTTCCCCCAGGAGTAAAATCGCCTGTTATGCATTTTATTTTTTAAATCACAGGTTAGTTCGGCGGAAAAGACAAAACGGATACGTATCCAAATTTAAAACTCCGTATCAACATTCTGATACCCGTATCTGAATTTAGATTAAAATCAGCTGAAATTAATAGTCAGCTTCGCCGCGCACAATACCGGTATATATGAAAGTCAATAACATTATTATCATTTGTCATCTAGATTCTAAGAAAGTTTTGGCCAAATTATTTTGCCTCCTGTGATAAGGAGCTATCAGGACATGTTTCGAAGCTGTTCCGCTGGAATTGAACAAATGGAAATGACATTTCTACTGATACATTTATCATAGATGCAAGAAAGATGTTCTACATGTACTTGCCAGCTTGCGCTATCGATTTGTTTCCTGCGCCACGACAGGCGTATCAGAATTCGGATACCCCTCCATATCCTTATTCTGATACGGGTATCACAATTTGGATACAAAATGTACGTGGGTATCCAAATTCAGATACGTATCCGAATTATGAGCTCCCCCGAACCGAGCTTAGACCTCACCTTAGCGTAACATACTTATTTATTAATTTAATTTAATTTACTTAAAATTTATCCAATAAAGACACAGCAAAGCGAAATAACTTTATTTATGTAAACCGACATCGATCGACCATTTATTTTCATTCCGTTTTTATCATTCCTCACAAAATAGCCCTTTTACAGTTTTTATGAAAGAATGTAATTATATCATTTAACAAGTGCGTGTTTGAGTGTTAATTTTTTGAAATTTTTAAATCCTATATTTTTTTATAGAAACCGAAACGTTTACCTCTGTCCTTGGTCAACTTTGATCATAAAAAGTTTTAGGGATTTTCTCAAAACTGGAGCTCTTAAGGTGTCTGGTCCATGATAGACCTAACTGAAATTTGCTGTTAAAAATCGGCTTGAATAATATTTTATCGACGTAGAACCGGTTTTTAAAATAAAAAATTGGGGGTCACAGGACTCGATTTTGCATGTGAGTCAGTTTTCAAATAACATTTTTGGAGCTTTTTGAGAAACATTAGTAAAGGGGTCAATGGTTGAATTGCGCTGTTTTTGAACAACATGAATGGAGTATTGCCATGTATTGGGAAATTTTGTCAAAAAGACACAATCCTGCACATCCCTCTATTATTCAGTGTTGATTCAAAAACTTCCCATTGAAATTTCGTGTCAATATTTTCAAAACAAATTGTGCAAAACTATGTTCTTTCGACCAAAAAAATAAAACCGTGGAGGTCACCCACCTATTTTGCCCGAAAAATGAGAAAATGTGACATTTGTTGGCTTCAAAACACTATTCTGCGAATTTCTGCGTATACTGCACATGCGTTTTGTTAAACTTGCGAAATCAAAACAAGTGCGTACCGGTACGCGTGCGTGGACCAGACACCTTAATCAAATCTCCTATTACATATATATTTAATTTTAGTGCTATTATAACTACAGCCCCTTTGTTTACAGAACTGGCTTGATTATGTTTGACCAGTCCCTCACTACAGTTCTAGTGATTTGCCTCAGGATGACTTTGACAACATTTTAACAATTACCTTTATTGATAATACAAATCAGATTCAACCAAAATCAAAGGGCCAAAAAAAAGTCGACGACATTTTTGTGCATGACATGCTGATCATGCTAGATACTATTTACAGCGGTCTGCGACGTATAATATTCATTATTTTATTCATAAATATATTATTGTTCTTTGATTGGTTAAAAGCTAGTCACATGATTATAAGTAGTACCACTATTTCGCGAAAGACAAAACAATTCTATATTTGAGGGAGCGGGATACTATTTTTGAGGGCGATAGTAGCCTATCTCATTTTTAGCCTCATCCCCATCAGAAGGGGTACTCAGCCCAATATCTACTATGACAAATGACGATCGCTATGATGTCGTAGAAACTCAATTAAAGAGTCAGTACACTATCGTTTTTATTCCTATACATTTTTGTACTTTGACTTGAGGGTCGCGATTGTTTCGGTTTAACAACATGGCAGCCTCCTGTGCTCAACCAGTGCAGTGAATTTGATGCCGATAAAACGAGTATAACTCCGCGTTTTCACATCGTAACTGAAGAGTTTATCAACTCTGTCGACAGTAACAATACGAAGAAGTAAATTAATTACAAGAACTATTACAGAACATCGATTTTTGAAGAATTTTGTAAGCTTTTGTAAAGAACCGGGCGTTGATAATTTCACTGACATTGACGATTCAGGACTCGATACATTGCTCGCATAATTTTACGTTGGAGCAGTGGTGAGTACATAATCATGTAATTTAATCAAATTTAACCAATCAATGAACACAAAATATATTTAGAAATGATAGAAAACAAATATTTAATGATCTTATTTGGGATCTTCAGTGGAATCTATTGGGCCCCTTGGTGAACTGGAGGGCGTGGGGTACTATTTTCCCTTGAATTACGGTAGTACAATAGTACTCCACGCCCTCCAGTTCACCTCGGGGACCAATAGATTCCACAAGATCCCTCATGATCATTAAATATTTGTATATTTTACACCTTTCTTTCAACCCCCTCCTTGATAGGCTTTTAGGGAAAATCACCTCGATCGTTGGCTTGAAATTCTAAACTCCCTTCAAATGCTTTATCAACTGTATCTTTCGTGTTTGCATATAACATCTTGTCCATCATCTTTGCATTATCTGGACACCTTATAAAGAAAAGAGAAAGATTTACATTACGTAAAATTATCATCGCCATCCTCCTCCTTATCATAATCACGATCATCATTCATCATCATCCATCCATCACCATTCATCATTCATCATCGTCCATCAGCATCCGCATCGTCATCACCATCAAAATCAGCAACATTTCCAACATCACTGCGAGTTTCAGTCAATCAAATAGACATGAATTTTGTTTTACGTGTTTAAAACTAGTCACAGATATGATGATTTTTCTATGTTATTCTTTTTAAATAAGATATCTTAATAAATGGGCAGGACTATCATGATCATGAGCATGATGAGGTGCAAATATGTATAGTCCTGTAAAGAAAGAGGGAAAGGCCTGCAGCTCAAGGGCGTCATTTCATTTTGAAGTGTGGGGGTCAAGGGGGCAAATAAACCGTTTGTATTCAAAACCGTGGGGGGGGGGACGACACTTGATATTGTGTCCCCCACCCTTCAAAATGTAGGGGACGTGTCCCCCTGTCCCCCCTGAAATGACGCCCATGCTGCAGCTGAATGTTCCCACCACTCACTTGAAATGTACACAGAAAAATATTACCTGATTTGTACGATTGAAGTTATGTATTTTCTATCAGTTAAATCCCATGAAAAACAATTTAATGGTTGTAAAGTAAATTTAACGACAAGTGTCCAAAGTTTGACGTCATTGTAATCAAGTGGTTAAGTACCACATCGTGAAACATTATTGACTATGAACATGATGAACCACAGTTTGCAAATGTGCATATAGTATTGACAAGAACAATGAATCTGTCTGAGGAACGGTGAACTCGGCACGGCTTTTTTTTTAAACAAAGTCACCAAATCTCGAAGAAAAAAAAATGTAACAAAATGAATAAGTTATGGAAGTTATAAAAAAAACTATATACCAGACATCGCTACTTTTTGAAACGGATACAATTGATTACAGGTAAGTAAATGCGCGTTTCGATGTACGCGCGTTCAATTTAGATGCGTCCAATTAACGAGGCCCGTAGGAGCCGAGTGAATCAAATTCAAATTTTAGTGCATTGGTTTGTCTCTTTTTACGAGCATATGGGAAAGCAAATTTATTAACAAAATTCATACACGACAGACAAATATTAGGTAAAGATGGGGCGAGTTGCCCCCCCCCCCTTTTTTTTTTCAAACAATCTGTATCGGAGAGGTAAAGTTGTAGAAGATTTTCTTGTTTATATAAAATAGATATGTACCCTAGCTATGTGTTACGTTAAACCTGTGGCCACTCAAATATATATAATGTTGCAGGCATAGTGTGACCATAGTTTTTTTCAAAATACCCCTAAAGGGTGGAGGGTTCTAAAGCCAAAATATACCCTTTTCCCCTATTCACACCCTAAATCGAGATTTTATCGATACTGTTTTCACACTAGGGTTTCAAAAAGTACCCTATTTCTTGACAAATGCCCCGAAATTGTTGTTTTTGATACCCTAAACGGTGTCACCTGATTCATCCTTCAGTCCAAAAAAACCCCACTAATTCACCTTCTTCTTGGTCACACTATGCCTGTAGCTTATCGTATTTAAAATTAAAAAAAAATAATTAAACGTTAAAAGGGCCAACTCACCCCGCATCCGGGGGCGAGTTGGCTCACCCAGTGGGATGAGATGACCACATTTACAAAAAACAGACACTCATTTTACCGTGGATAATCCATGCATACGTTAATTTTAAGTGGAGCAGTGCTGCATAAAAATATTTCCTTAATTATGAATTAGCATAATAAATTCAAACAAGGTCGATCTATATGCTGTAGCCTACTGTGTTATCTGCACAAAATGATGAGCTTGGTTTTGTAAATGTTATTGTAAATTTGATGCATATATATGACCAAAAATCACATTATTCTCCCTAGGTCACGTGAGTTGAAACACGTGGTGGGCCAACTCGCCCACCTTCCCTTCTGCATCTTTTGTAAAAAGAAATTTGGTTTCAATGTGGCTAATAAAATTTAAAATTAAGCTGAACTTAATAATCCTTATGCACTAAGCGCCACCACGCAAACCGGAATGCAACAAGCGCAGTGCATTGTGAAGTTTCACCGCACTCCGCGTACTTTATATTCTTGCATTCTGAATGGCTAGGTGACATGCGGAGTGTATGAATTTTTGGGCAATAAAAACGAACATTTTGGAAATTGAGTTGCCACCCCCCTTTTCTTATGCTTAGAGACGATTGCGCTGTTAATATTTATTATATCATTCATTAATAAATTTAGGGTATATCATCGGTTTATTGCCGTTTTGATAGTTTATACCATAGTCAGTTAAAGAAGATCGCGGTGTTAATTTTCACCAACAGGTGGCAGCGTAACATAATCAGTTGTTGGTCAGTGGCGGGAAGATTTTGACAAAACGCGCACGTGGCATCTAAGCATAAGATTTGCGCCTAATACGCAAAATGCAACGCGCACTCTAGTTTTTATGCATTGTCTTCCCGGTAAGTGCAGAAAATGGCGCGAAATAATAACGAGTAGCTACGAGTGCTCTCGAGCCAACGGGCCTTCAGTAATAACAATTTTTACGTGTGATTTCCTATGCCACAAAATGCTGATTTTTCAAATATTTTCTACCTGTAGAATGTTTAAATATTTTGATGGTCAATTGTGAATGTAAAGTGAATGTCACCGACTGTTTTTAAAAGATAGCTATCTCTAGCAAATGTAAATTGCATGGGGTAAAATCTAAAAAACAATTTTCATCGCCGGGAATGTCGAAATTTGGTTTTATAACACTAAACAGCTAAAAAAGTTAATTACGTTGATTAACCCATTGCTCGAGTTTTCAAGTTATCGTCAGTTAACAGGAAAATAACGTCATAATATATGACGTCATAGCGCGATTTGGTGATCGGTGACCCCCTTTTTTATTGCTGAATTATGAAGTGTAGACTCTTATCTAGTATTAACTGACAAAAAAATACACACACAAATCTACAGGTAGGAACTTATCACCGCGATCGTCCTTAAGGATTTTTTTTAGGGGAATCGAGATACGTCGCCATTTTGTGGCGCTCATCCAGGCAGATCGCGTAAATGTTCACTTGACGCATATACAGCGTGTGCACTTTGGGATATAAACAAGACATCAAAATCGACTGTAACTCGTGATTTACTTCAAATTATGACTTGAAAATTAAAATAAATAAATGTACTGTATATTCTTATCATCATCATTAGCTGTGATTTGGTGTCTTGATACTGCGAAAAGATTATAAAGTGACGGGACTTTTTGTTTGCCGGCTCATGAAAATGATGTTGTGAGAATGATATGACGTCACGTGCAAACCCTCTATTGGTGGGGTCGGAGTAGTTTGTAATATAAACAAGACATCGAAATCGGTTGTAAATTGTGACCGACTGCAAATCATGGCTTGAAAATTACACTAAATAAATGTAATGTATATTCTTGTCATCATTAGCTGTAATTTGGTTTCGTGATACTGCTAAAAGATTATAATGTGGCGGGACTTTTTGTTTGCCGGCCCATGAAAATGGTGTTGTGAGTATGATGACGTCACGTGGAAACCCTGTATAAATATATTTTCTATCGGTAGCAGAGCTAACCGAATTTGCATAAGAATTGTTCTTTTAGGATGGGAATGAAGCATGATGGGTACATCGGAAGGGATAAAAGTCATTGACCTAGTTCGACGGCAGCGAGAAAGGACGTCTCGTTTGAAAGAAGTGGAAATGTATGAAGGATGCTGATGGTCAAGAGTTTGGGAATCTACTTCAACTATGCTCTTCAGAAGCATCTACTGGATAACGACTGATCGTTTGGTGAAGCCTACGCTCTGGTTTGTCAGACTGATAAAGAGGAAATTTTCGAGGAGTGAAGTAAGGTTTGCAAGGTACCTGCGGTAAGAACCTAGTGGTATGCAGTATGGGTAAGTGATACCAACTCTTTTTACATCGTCCGCTCTAGCTTGCTGTCGAAGCTCGGTGCTCCCCATTTATAGTGTCTTGTGTATATATTTATGTTTATGCTTAGGTTACGTAGGCGCGATTGAAAATGCTTTATTTACGGTTGAGGTACGAATAAGTTAATAATGGTTTATTCATGGTCTGTCGATATACATCGTACGACGCCCATCGATACGCAGTCTTTTTCACGCGCTATTCCTTATGCATTAGTACAGGATGAAATGTAAAAATACAAGGCACAATTTGGTGCCAAACACCAATGTGGCTCGCGCAATGATATTGTAAGATGTTTTACTAGTGGGGAAATGATGTTGCAATGGATGTTATATTAAAACTGTATTTTAGCCTTTTTATACTATGCAAGTGTTTTGCGAACCGTCCCGTACACGTACGTGTATTGTAATGTATGCAGAGTTTTTCCCCTCCAGGTATATAGCTCAGATTTTGTGTAATTGACTTTTTGTTGCTTATGACCAGACGAAGAATTTGACATGCATTACAACTTACTCAGATCATTTTTACCATTCCACTACCTAATACTTTTGACCTTGAATTTCTGGATCAAAGCAATGTTTGAAAAATACAAGGCATGTTTGTCTGAAAGCTTGGACATTATACTCATGTGTTCAACTAACCTTTTACTAATAAAATGGAAACGGGTTTACAATGCTTCGTACACTACATAGCTCGTGTAAAGACTGTGCGTCGATGGGCATCATGGCGATCGATTCATATCGACAAGACTCAGAATAAACCATAACTCACCCTTCATGAGCGACAATCCAAGATGGCTGCCGTCCCTTAGGATCAAAATTGTTTCTAAGCATAGGATTTACACAGTGGTGAAATCAAAATGGCGGCAAGTACCGGTTCCCCTATTCAAATTCCTTGATAAAAACAGACCGTATTGTTACAGAATTCAGTCTCGAAGTGTTACGTGTAATTAGTGGAGTGCCACGGTCTATACACCCAGGTCTCGTTTTACTGTTCAATGCTACAACAAATTAGCCATCAAAACCACCTTGATAAACTATTTTAATAATTATCATAGCGTAATCAACCTGTTAAAAGTGTGTCTGATTATTTATGTCTCAAAAACAAAGCCAAACTATCCTGCTATTTTATGAACATCCCTTTGGCCATCATAAGAATTTGCCCAAATAAGGCGATATTGGTACCCGTAACACATTGCCTCATTCAATCGGGGCCACTCGCTCAATTCAGCGTGTACGCTGCTTTGAGCGATCACGCTCGATGCAGCGTTGCATTCACGCTCGATGAGGAGAGATGTCAAGCGCACGCATGTTTGGTCAACGTTTCGCTTCACTACACCGTGTCACTCAAAGCTACACTGAATATTTTTCGTTCCAAGTAAATGTCTCCAGATTGTCAAAGTTTTGACCGCGTCATAAAAAAAATCACCGGGGAATTTATTTGTGGCAACGGCAAAAGCATCGTTGTACGTCGCAAGTACGCCATAATAAGCGTGAATTGAGCGATGCCAACGTTACTGTCAATTCATTTTAGCATGGGCGATTAACGTAGGAGCAAAAAGACTTGATTAAGAGTTGCCTTAATTGCTATCAACAAAATTGTGCATGTTTTTACAAAAAAAATAATAATGGGAAAAATCCTCTAAGATTTTTTATTCTGGGTTAGTCGCACTTGTATCATGCAATACTAAAATTTGACGAATGTTAGTATTGACATTTTACCTAAATGTCCGTTTTAATAACTTTTGATGCCCATAGTTACTAAATCCGTCTGTATAGCCATTTACACATAAATAGATAGATAGACTGCAGAAGAAAGCACTCCGTCTCCTCAGAATTGAGAAACCTCTGAAATATGGCATTGTTCCACTAGAGCACAGGAGGGATGTTGCCCCCACTTTGTGTGTTCTATCGACACTTTTTCTGCAACCATCCATTTCAAATATCATCCCAAACAAAGTAACCTGCACCAGAACTACAAGATCATCAGTGAGTAGACACCCATATGCTGTCATGATAACAAGGTCAAATACAGAGCTACACCTCAACTCCTACATACCGAGGACGAGCCGACTTTGGAACTCGCTCCCTGCATTTGTCTTTCCAAGCAGTCCCAACATTGATGCCTTCAAGACAGCAGCAAATGTTTTTCTCTTGCATCAGAACTTTTAATTATCCATTATCTTTTTTATTTCCATCAACATGATCAAGTGTCTTGGTTTTGAGTGCAGGACAACGAAAATACAAGCAAAACGTTGCTACTCATTTCTTAATAAAATAGAATTGAATACAATTGAATGAAATAAAATAAGATCAATTAGAAATGAAATAAAATACAATACAATAAAATATGATAATACAAAGGTAAAACAAATTGATGTAAATATTAAGTGAAATATTAGTTTGTCAAACCATGTTTGTACTCACATTTAATATTTCGTCTCACATCGTCGGGAGACTTCGTCAGAATGACCATCTGATCCACTTTGCCGGGAAACGTGACGTATATTCCTAGACTCTTTCACAGTCACAGATTTCTCGATGGCAGGTGTTAGTAGTGGATCATATACGGGACTAAGAAGGTAGGTGCCCTCCTCTCTGTTGAGTGTCTTTGTGCCCCTCCTCCTTATCTCAATGGCTTCTCTTATTTCACGGGACGTCATAATCTATGTAAATCACTCAACACGTGTGTTCATTCATTCACTACTAACACCTGCCATCAAGAAATCTGTGACTGTGAAAGAGTCTAGGAATATATGTCAGGTTTCCCGGCAAAGTGGATCAGATGGTCATTCTGACGAAGTCTCCCGACGATGTGAGACGAAATATTAAATGTGAGTACAAACATGGTTTTAACAAACTAATATTTCACTTATGGATTTCAACCAAACCTGATGAATCTA
>JXSR01S004270.1:19690-30981 GCA_000969725.1 Ophiothrix spiculata
ATAGACTTGGGTGATTGCGTAATGATTGATGGGTGACGTATTTGGACTTAGGCTTTGAATGGTTTTGTATGGTTTTACGCGGTTAGGGTTAAGAAAACCATTCCAATTATATACCAAAAAAACTACCCCAAAAGGCAAGTACATGCGGGTACCGTGTCAATGTGAGTACCCCTGGGGATGGCTCACCCAGGATTCAAACTTCATTTTGAATACAATAAGTTTTTAACCCTAACAGATTTCCTATACTTTTTTCTGTTTCTAGCATGTCTCATCAAAAAGTGAGGTATGTTTTTCATCAGGATTCGAACCAGAGATGACATGTCTCCCACTCCCCACACCCATAGCAAACCACCATTAGTTGCCTCCTTTACAAAAAATATGTTTCCTGTAGCACATTTTAATGTTTTTTTTTAGAGTGAGGTTTATTTAGATCAGTTAGGGTTATCCTTGGATATTGGGTTTAGCAGAAACATGTTGCACTCAGTTAACAGTTAAATGAGATATGCAGGTGTTTTTCTCTGAAAAAGGGTAAGCTGGGGTAGATCCTCAGCGATTTAATATTCATTATGCAAGATGATTCCTTTTTGCTCCCACCCCCTCAAAAACTAAATAAAAAAATAAATAAATAAATATTCCTGAAGGTGAGACTATCTGATGCAGAGCTAATAACATAGTAATATCTTGTGGAACAAAGTTGTAACTCTAAGTTTCATGCTTGGGCAATCTTCAGACAACTGATAGATTTTCTGAAGATTGTCCCAGCGTGAAACTCAGAAGTTACATTTTTGTTCCACAAGATATTACTAAATAAATAATAAATAAATAAATAAATAAATAAATAAATAAATAAATAAATGAATAAGTTAATAACAAATGAATTAATTTATAAATAGATTATAAGTAAATAAATAAATATATAATAAATAAGTTAACAAACCAACAAATCCCCCTTATTAACCCTTACCCTCCTACGTACTACAAAGTTCTACATTAAGAAATCAAGAATTCGCCTAAGTCCGAATACGTCACAGACGGCGGATATAAATGGTCAGGAAATTGCTGCCCGGGCAGGCCACGCTCGGTGGCTTGGCATAGCTGGACATTGGATCGGGATAGCGGGGGTCAGGGGTTCGAATCCCAGCGGGAACCGGGGGGAACCAGAATTTTTTCGTGACGTATATGGACTTGGACTGTATTTAAGCGTGCGAGAGTAATGGTTATGCATTGTTAGCTGAGGTTTAAGCAAAACATAAATAAACAAACCATTCAAGCCCCTTATTAAACATGGAAAGCTGATGTCCAAACATAATATTTTTTGATTTTAACTGGTTTTTGTTTATTCTAGAGTCCTCACACTAAATTTGCTATATCTGTTTTAAAAGTTGAATTTGACGTGATATTACAAGATTTTGGCAGCCAAGGTGAATTTATGGTTACTAGTTAAACCATAAATGCTAAGAAGAAACGATTTATCTCCAATTGTAACATTTTTTTGAGGAAAAAATCACAGTGGTAAGTTTAGTCTTGCTGTTTCCATAATACAAAAAAATGTCACGTGTAAAAAAGTGAAATTTAAGAATCAGGGCCCATATTCATGAAACACCGCTAACTCTAATTGGCTGCTAAATCTTTGTCTACATGTCAAATTAATAGGTTAGCAGCCAACTAGAGTTAGCGGTGTTTCATGAATATGGGCCCTGTGTTATTTAATTATCAAGTCAGAAGTAACAGTTTCAAACATACCATGAATGACGTCTGTATATTCTACCTTTTTATCCTGAAGCTCAAAGTGGAGAATGGAGAAAATTAATTGGAAAATATCACCTTTGGCATGATGAAATTCCTCAGTTTGATTAAACGTACATGGTACGAACAGTCACAAGATAGATAGGGGAGAGGGTGTGCATAAGGGGTTGGTTGGTTGGTTAGAATATGTGTCAGCTTGTGACTTGATATTAAATTTGCCATTTTCTGCTATCTATAGTCAGCTGGTACAAGGCAGAAAAAAATTGACCATTCAGAAGTTTTGATTTTGTCAAATGATCAAGTTTGGTAGACCAGGGTCTATATTTGTGAATCGCTGATTACTCCATGTTTAAAAGTTTCTATAGTTCTCAAAACATCTTTTTAAGTTTCCTTTGATTACACACTTTTAGTGGTTACGAAACAGAATATAGGCCAGTGAGTACATTTAAGAAGTAAATTTTGTTTTAACTCTTTCATAAATAAAAGTGAATGCTAACTTTTCCCAGATTAAATGATCTCCGCCCCCTCCCCCTTTAAATTTAAATCCATGTTGAACGTGTAGCGAAATTCCTATACAACCTGTACAACAGATGTCAGTTCCTCGAGGTTAATAAATCAGGTAGATTATCATATGATAAGAAAAACTGATGTCAGAACATCCTTCGTTTAAAAAGCATATCGCAAATGTCAATTTGTTCCTGTTATCGCAAGATCATCCCCTGCTCGCTAATCCTTGGAGATTCTTGTCTATCATTAACTTTATTGGCATACTCAACGTACCGGCTAATGACGTCAGTTTCACTTCGACACCTTTCTCATGTCCATATTGTTGAAGCTTTCAACTAAATTATTTTCTGAGGATTAAATCTCTCGGGATCAAACAGTAATCATTTTATTTATCTGGATGATATTGCTTCTCGATCCCTGGACATGGTCATGGCATATTGTTATTGAAAGCAAGAATACACTCCCGGTCAAAAGTGTTTGCGCACGCTTAAATACGGGCAAAAACGTAATTATATCAAACGACCAAGACTCTGAAAAAAATTCATGTTTTTATAGGTGCATAATGTATCCAATATAAATAATCTTTGTTTATCTCTGATATTCGATCTTCCATAATCATAAAAATGGACGATTTTCTTAACCATATACAAATACACCACATGCACTTTTTGCTATTTACCTATGTAGTTTGTTAGTTCAGTGCTCGTTATCATCATGTAATCGTAAAGAAAATTTTCTGGTCATAAGTTTCCCAACAAATGCGCAGTAATGTATTTAAACTCCGTTTTTGAATGTGCGGAAGAAAGTATACTGTATGTTTAGCACGCCATATTTTCAAATGTGGTAAATGCAATTCCTGTTGAGTTCCTTTAGATCTATGAATGTTAAATATAAATCCGAAAAAATATGATGCAAATGATGAACGGTTCTCGAGATACGGCTGGTTAAAGGTTTTGTGCGCAAACACTTTTGACCGGAAGTGTACAATAAAGACAAATCAATGGATCAGGCGTAACTTTTTGAAGTATGGTTTTACCTAGAACCAAATCAGAGGGGAAAAGATTTTTGCAAGTAAAAAAAATATAAGTCGCAATAAAGTAGGGGAACTGATAAACCTTTACCTTCCTATGTACCACAAAATACTACAGGCAGAAATCAAGAATTACAAGTCCGAATATGTCATAGACGGCGGATATAAATGGGCATGGTACCGTGGCAGGTCACACTCAATGGCTTGGCTTAGCTGGACATTGGATTGGGATGCCAGGGGTCAGGGGTTTAAATCTGAGGGGGAACCGGGAGCAAATTTTGGTATGCCGTATTCGAACTGTTTTTAAACTTGCGAGAGTTAGGGTTAAGCTACATATTCTCACCATCAGCACCATCAGCACCACCAACAGCTATGAATCCAAAAAAGTAGCCCAACTGCTGAGTACACTAATGGCCACTCTAATAGAAAATGGATTTCAATCTACAGTCTTTGAAAAAAATATGTTGGGACACTTCTGTATATCTGTATAGCTAATGCATTTTTTACTCTGCAATTTTTGATCAATTTTTAGAATGTAGCTTGAACCCTTCTTTAAGCCCAGACCCTCCCCTCGTCCCCACCAAACAACAATGTTGACAGGTGCTACAAGAAGTCTGCTAACACAGTGCCTTTCAACATTAAGGTTGAGAAGAGAGGGCTTGTTTTATTACTGTTTAAGTGTCCCATAGTTGACTCAAAGATTGTAGTTAGGATAAATGCACTGACATCCTCAATAAATAATCGATGAACTTCCTGACCATTTTGAATCTTGACAAATGTAAAATTTGGTTTGTTTAAAGTGGAGGTGTGTTTGACATAATCCGTAAAAGCTTACGAAATAATTGATGAACTACCTTCTGAGCTGTAGTGTCAAGTAATGGATGGTATCATGGATCAATTAATGAAACGGGGCAGGGGCATATAGACTAGAAACTGATCGTACATGCGAAACATATTTTTTGTGATAGGGGTACCTATAATGGGAAGGACTGAGTATGGGATGCTCATTTGGAGTGAGTTCAGGGGCCTACATATCTTCAAAATTCTCAGGATGACACTGGCATATGGGAAGCTTAGCAAAGGTACTTTTTAGGCTAATATGAGTTGATTTAAAGCAAAAAATTACATTTAAAACATAGCCCTGGCTAGGCCAGTAGCACATTCCGTTATTAGCTGAAATGGCTCAACACTGGATCAGGATGCAAGAGAGCCCTGATTAGAAATCAACAGTTAGTAAGGGAGAAAAGGCATTTATCATATGGAAATTTCCAAGCTGATAGTTTTTAAACCAATAAGGATTAGTGAGGTCAAAGTTTCAGATCTTTAGGATGCGTAGGGCCAGTATACACGCTAATTATACAGCATTTTTTGAATTTTTGGTGGTAAAATATTACAGCAAAAGTAAACAAAGTTTGTAACCTTTAAAAAAAATATATTTTTATCATTAGCACTAAAAGCTTTGAGAATCAAAATATTAAATTACAGCCTGGTTAATATTTAGTGCACTTTTTCTCATTTACTGACAAAGACATGCGCAATTAAATATCTAATAGCCCCTCGCATCCTCATGCCGGAAGAGATTGCACTTTTGTTTACAGATCAATTATTCATTAAATCCGGTATGACTTAATGTATTTCTAATGAAAGTTGTGCTTGTGCATATTAATGAGGCATATATTTAAGTCACGCGAGGAAATACAAGGCTTGTATAAATAAATTGATAATTTATGAAATCGCGAGGCTACCAACTAATCGTGTAAAAAAATAGATTGTGGCTAGCTTGTATTTCATTTGACGTATGTTCCGTATGTTCCAATCTTCTTAGAAACATGAGCTATCTTATTAAAATTGATGTTTTTCAAATGACTAAAAGCATATCGAATTACATGATCAAAATACAATATTTTTTCTGTCTAATGGAGTTTTTTTCTCTATTATGTTTGTCAGATATTCTAAATATAGAATTTCAAAATGATACTTTACAAGATTATGCGTTTAGAATTATCTCACATTTCTTAGCTAATGCAATTTTGAACATTTCTAAATCGAATAAAAAGTGGAAATTAAATCGTGTGCTGACTCGCTTATCAAGTTAGCCATTAATTACAACAGATTGGTGAATTTGTGTAGTTTCTGGATTTCTGGAAACACATTAGAAAACAGTCTTTGAATGTAAAATGCAAGGGTTTTGTCAGGTTTGTTTTTTTCAGTTTGCATGTATTTTAACATTTAGGCGCCCCCCCCCCTCCCACCCAAAAAAAAAGTTGTTTGGTTGTCCTCCACTCCACTGCCCACCCCTATTTTTCGAAACTGGAAAAAAGTTTTTACTGTACAAAAGTATACCGCACCTAATTTCCAGATTTCCAAAAAAAGTTTGTTTTTTTCCTTTGAGAATTTTGATCTTTTGAAAATATTTTTTAAGTTGTCGTTTTCAATTTGTTTACATTTTAATACTGTTTTCAAACTTGTATAAAGAGATGTTTCGGTACAGTAGACTTTTAACAGCTTTGACTTACATTTAAAAAAAAATCTTACAAAAAAAAAAAAAAATCAATCACTTTAGATACTGTTATTCCACATTTTGAAGTTTTCCTTCATGTAATTTTTTATCGTTGAAGAATATAAGGAAAATCAAATTATTAGTCTTTCAAATATTTGAAGAAAATTACTAATTAGTCTAATTTCAAATATTTTTAAAAGAAATGACTAATTAGTGTAATTAGTCTAATCACAAATATTTAAATAACTTCTCAACTATGATTTATTATGCAAACTGTGATTTATTATGCAAAAATGATAGAAAGCTTCCTTTGCTCAATCAAATGATTTTAAATGATCTTAAAAGTGACGTGATATTGATGGGTTTCCTGACAGCAGTGTAATACTAAGGTAGCAGCGCTTTGACACCCTAGAAAAGGTACTATACCAAAGACTTGTCTTTTGGAGCTCCTCTTAGAATGAGATTCCTAACTTTATTGCTTTGAGTCTTTGTTTGCTTTCCTTATGCTCACCTAAAAAGTTCAATAGATCTATTAGTTAAATGCTCCCCTGGAAATTTTAAATGGCAGTCCCTGCACACAATTGTTGTATTTCATCATCATTTTAATACAGTTTTCTTTTTTTTTCTTTTTTAGCTCTAGGTGTGTGTTTCATACTTAACTATGCATTGAAGTGCAAAGTGATAAATTATTGAATTGTAGGGTGGCCCCTGCCACCCTACCTCTTTGCAAGCCTTGCTCTCTTTAGGGTCAGCTAATCATTGCATCATACTCACATACTTTGTATCTGATTTTATATGATGGAATAAATGAAACTGAACAGAAACTGAATTATTTTAACTTGCTAGCGTTAAGTTAGCATCCTCAATGCATCTAAAATCAAACCACTTGCCAATATAGCATGGGTTTCACTTCACTCTGAAATGCCAAGGACTGCATTTTCCATCAACTGATCAATCTTTGAAATGTCTTTAGCATAGATAAAATTTCATCTGATTTTTAAAAACAAATTTTGCTTTATTTTGTTTGTCACTTGATACAATCATCGCTTACATTTCCCACAGGGTATTACTGACATTAAGTTGAAGATAAATCCAATACCAAATATTGGTCATAACACAGGATTTAATTTCTACGAAAATGCCATTTGGTACCTCCGTTTTTCATTCCTTGCGGAGATGGAACTGTTATCATTGCAGTTAGGTATCGCCAATAAGTTAAAATGAACTGTTATTTCTTTTCATGAAAATTGCCATGGGGTTTTCATTTAGAACCCATCTTGTAGGTTGTGTTTGCGCTTGGGGGAAATATAAATTGTCTTGTTTTCGATTCTGGTCAGCTGTGATTGGCTTTGCCTGTGATGGGTAAGTCGAGCATTAATGCCGCGGGTTGTTTCTAGGATGTTAGCTCCTGTGAGGCTCGTTGGATTGAGTTGAATGGGCAAGATTAAGTAACTTTTTTGAACCAATGATATTGCAATACTGTAAAGGGATTTAATTTGGCGAGGACAAATTTTAGCGAATTTCAATTTATCCGCAATTTGGCTGGGATTTAATTTCACTAATTTAGACAATTTTACATTAGTTTCAATGGTAAATAAAATTTTAGCGAGGGATTTAATTAAGTGAATTTGCAGTCTAGCGAAATTAAATCCCTAGCGAAAATTAGTCCCTTTACAGTATTTTGCTTTTAAAGTTGCGTTTTGTGGTGATAAGATAACACATTCATACTAGTCTTAACTTCAACTTCAACTTCAAATTTATTTTTACAATATCACAAATATAGAATACATTAAAATTAGCATAAACAAACAAACAAGACAAGGTAATTTGTCAAAATTTTCTCAGCAATCACATTTCATACTTTTTTTGAAGTTGAAGCAAGAAGGTGAAACTTACTAATTCAATTTCATACTTAAATCTTGGACTAGGTGATTCATCAAGATTTGAAACCATCACACTTCATATTTTTGAAATAAGAAATGGGGTGGCATATAACACATTCTGCACTAACTCTTAGACTGTGTGGTACTTCTTAAAATAGCACCAAGTACCTAAATATAATTTGGGTGTTCAAATTAGATTCAGATGTAGGCCTAGGATTTGCAAACATGCCACACGTTCTCCATGTGTGTTCTGTCATGTCTCATCTCCTTTAGTAATGAAGCATATCCTTCAGTAAGTCAAATGATGCTAAGATCATGCATACATTGCCCAATTTTATCCTGAAGATGTTAAGGCTGGGGTAGACCTTCAACTAGCATAAATGGTTTATGTACTCTAACTCTCAAACTAATTGCATAGACAATATAAAAGTATACATTTTAAAAATTGAATTTTACCCTGAACATATTGGTGACATCGGTTTTTGACCAAAAATGCTAAAAATCATCATTTTTGCCCCAAAATTTCTGGAAAGAAAAAATTTCGTAAAAAAGGTTCAGTTATGGCAATTTTATTGAATTAAATTTGGGATCCCAAATTTAATCTGAAACTTGTACATGTGTGTATTTGGTGCATTTTCTTCATGAGAAAACAAGTTGAAAGAAATAGCTGTATATTATGGATGGGGGAAAAAATTAGAAAATAATTTAAAAAAAACACCTAAATTAAAAAAAAAATTAAAAAAAAAAAATATGGATGCCCTTAGTCATAATTCTTCATGTTTGATTGTTTAACTCAAAATCTATTTTTGATCCAAATCTTATGATATTACTTTAAATATATTTTCGCTCGATCTCCAACTTCAGCTGCATTTATCTTTTGACATGCAGCTTGTGCCCTTCTACATTAAATGTGTATATTATCTTCTTTGTATCATCACTTTAACTTGCTTTAGATGTTGGGATCAAAATGCTGATGAAAATTAATAGGAATAAAAACAAATATTAGCGAGATCCATGTCTTATTATACATGATTGGTGGGTATGTGTCTCATTGAGTAGATTCGGAAAGTAGGACACTTGCTGTCTATGTTTACAATATTCATGTGATGTTCCGATCTATATATATCCAGAGCTCGTGCCAAAGTGCATTCTTTTTGCATAGCTTTCTGTCAAGTTGAGTTGGTGTTGAGAGGAGAATATTGGCACAAGAGTATCCTGAAAAGATGTGATAATGATGTTTAGAGTGGATCTGGGCTATATGGGAGCGTGTAGTTATTGTGAATGTCAATATTTCATCTTTCATGTGGGCCAAGTGGCCCCAGTGCACCCTATTATGAGCCATGGTATGGAGAGGGAATATTGGCACATGCATGGGTGTCTTGAAAACATGTGATACTGGTGGTTAGGGTGGATCTTGAATACTTTGATAATATAGTTAGTTCAAATCTGAAAATGATATTTTAACTTCCATGTGGGTCAAATGACCCCAGTGCACCCTAATGATCCTTGATATTGAGAGGAGGCTATTACCATACTGGTATCTTGAAAACATGTGATACTGATGCTTAAGAGTGGATCTGGACTAATTTGACCCTATAGTTAGTTGAAATCTCAATATGTTAAACTTTCATGTGGGTCAAATGGCCCCAGTGCACCCTATTATGAGCCAACCCGCTCACCACACCTTTTCCTTAGTTAACATGGCTACTTTTAAGCTTAATCGAATCTGTCTCTGACAATGAATCATTGATGTAACCATTTAACACTAACCACAGTTTTAAGTTCAAGTCCAGTACAAACTTCATGAACCAAGCAACACAGCAAATTATGCAGCATCTATGCCCAAACTGTGCGTCTAGGCCTGGGGTTCTCAACTAGTTCTTACAATGCACCACATAAATGAGAAAAATATAGGCTAAAGTGCCACATGCATACATTTTCAGTGTTTTTTTGTATATCTTTGTTTTTTGAGAGGGCAAAGGTGCCAGTCAAAGTGTCAAATTTAGCTAGTTGAGAATCTTGGTGTCAAATGTATTAACAATTGTGTAGGAATGAGCGCTATGGGTGAAAACATACTCGGCCTCCAAACAAAATTTTCGCTACCAAACATTGGTAGTGACGTCAAAATGACGAGCGACTCTAAACAAAATAACTTCAACACCAAGTTGAGGCCAAAGAAAACTTCGCGCTAGATTGCACATGCTATTGAATTGCCATATACATTGGACCAAATGTTTGCTTCCCGTTCATACTTGAAGTTCGATGGCAAATATTTGGTGACGTCACAACCAAATGTTTGGTAGGAAAAATTTTGTCTGGAGGCCGAGTATGATTTCGCCCTATCTGAAACAGGACCTGATTTGCAACTAAAACGGAACTTGATGTGCATGAAAGGGAACTTGTTCTTCTACATGGAGGAATCATTTCGGAATGAGTGAACAGTTGTTGATCTACAAGGAACCTGGTTTCATGGAATTATGGCTATAATGAGTTTGAAAAAAAAAATAGTTTTTAAGAAACCTTGCCAGAAAAAAAAATCTGGAGTGGAAATAATTCTACATGGATGTTGTTTTATTGTGTTTAATACTGAAGCTTTTGTGTAAAATAGCTAGATTGCAGGGAAGCAGGTAAAATGAAATCAAGTAGGTCGTTTTGTTTATAGAAACCTCACCAATTATATCAGGCTTCTAGAACCACAGTTTTCCTTAGGCGTAGATACAATTGCTGCATAACTAAATTAAACGTCTGGATATCGTGAATTTGTGATCATAGTGATATTCCCGTGTTGACAAGTTGAGCGATGGTTCTGACAAGTAGGCTTCGTGTTAACGTTAACTTTTCAATTTCAAAAAAAAATCAAGAAGGCAATTATGATAATTATAATAGTGCTTGTATATAGTGCAGTTTCAATAATTAATATTTATAAAATAAAAAAAGAACAAAAGCACTTGTCCATTCATTAGTTATGAGCCAAATGTGCTTTTAGTAATTCTGTTTTTAAGGTGGACAGCCACTTTGTACTTACCACTGCCTGGGACGATCTAGTTGAATGCGAAAGTTTGTTCCAAAGTCTTGGAATAAAGACTTCAAATGAGCTGCACGAGAAAATACATGTTAAAGTCATAATTTGCCGAAATAGATTTTTTGACAGATTCACAATCCTTTTGTTTACTTTGAATCACCTGCAATGTTTCATTTCAAGAAAATGACCAAAAATATGACATATATTCTGTATATTTTGAGGACAGTCAACAGAAAACATAGGGCTTACTGATCTTTGAATGTGTCTATCATTTTTACATTTTATTCCCTAACAACCTTTGATGGACCATAACTTCTGGAAATCGAGTTAAGTTCATTGAGGTGTTATTTTAATTTCCTTATAACTTAGTCTTTGCAAGTGAAAATGTCAAGACACAGCATTTACGGCTGTTTTGGGATGGACAGTCACATTGGATGGCATGTCATTAGGTGGGTATGCTAAAAAGGTGGTGTTGTTACATTTTTTCATGGGTTCTCAAACTTAATTTGATGTAAATTCACTATTCCTTGGCCTATGGACTTGTTTTATGTCTCATTTGAAAGCTTACACTTTCTGCTATTTGTGGCATTAATTTGGTCTTCA
>JXSR01S004270.1:49889-60376 GCA_000969725.1 Ophiothrix spiculata
TGAACTCCAAATCCCAGGGTCTATAGATTTGAGGAATGAAATAGGATTCTAGTTTACTGTATTATTTGCTTTGAAATATCCGTGCCTGGTGTTTGAAGTTCCGAATTAATATCTTGTATTTGAAGTCACAGATATTTGGTGATTTGATATCGTCTAGGATTTTGGGTAACACTGTCAGCTCGTACATTGATTTAGCTAAGGTAGCAGTACTTGATTTTGTCCCTGTTTTAATAGAGAAAGGAGGATAATTTGAAAATGTAGGAATTATACATCGGTGTAATTTAATCAATTTACAAAACGGAATTTATGACAAAAGAAATTGCAGTTAGCCTATTTCAAAATTTTAAGAAACCTGTCCTGGGAAATGCCAAAAAAGGTAATTTTGTGTTAAGAATGTTGTAGCATATAGCCGTAACTCCCTTGTAGCCGTTATCTCTATTTCTGAGGTAAGAAAAATTAAGGATCAAACTGAAATCCCTCTTCTTTATGGTATATTCTCAACGTGGGAGGGGATGTTGGTCTGACATTGATAAAGCAACAAATTTTTTTCATGTGTATTTTCCAGAAATGTTACAATAAAAATGTGATGAACATTTTGCAGCTTCATTCAATGCTTTAGGCCCTATAGCCTACACACTTTGCTTATGATACTGACAATAAATTGAGTTATGAATTTTGAAGTATTAAAAGAAAAATAAATATTAAAATTCATGACAGTACATGTTGTACGTCGTTGAAAAATGTCTGGAAAATATTCATGAAATATAATTGCAAATCTATTACAGCTCAACAGTGCATGCTTTCTAGTACATTGATGCAGTTGATGTCAGTGGAATTTTCCACTCACATCAGGAAAATACCACTTACTACTCCACTCACATCAGGGAAACACCATTATTACTTCAGGGGTGAACTCCTTTATCTTGTACAAATGTTGACATTATTAGTTTAAATTGTAAGCTTGAAATGTTTGATTTTTTGACCTTATTATTGACAAGTTCATCAACATAATGGTAATTAATATACAAATATTGAAAAACAATAACTCCTTTGTGTTTTTTATTCATTTTTTTGTTCCAATTTCCTGCCCTTTGTTTTGATCATGGCAGTCACCCTAAGTGAATATGGTTTCGGTGGGAAAGAAGTAAAGGTCTCAACATACCCTTGTGTATGTAACCATAGTGGAAGAAAGCATTTGAGTGGAAAATTACACTCAAATTTTAAAGCGGGAGATGGTGAAAATATTTACAGTTGTAATATGGTCACTGGCAGGTTCAGGGTTATTTGAATTTTTTTCTGCTGATTATTTTGCATTTTGTTGGTGATATTTGGTGATTATTTTATGTCGATTCTGATGACCGAAGCGCGATATGTTGCAGTATGTGTTCCTCTGCGTTAAAGAAATGTAAGTAAAGGTGTAAGTTTTTTGATTGAAATTGAAAAAGATGACAGGGACAACAGTCTTGCATGGTATATTTCAAACCAAAATATTTGATTTGAAATCATTTTTTTTTAAATTCTAGCGTTGTTGTTGTTTTTTTGTTTTTTTAGCATTTGATTTTCTCAGACTTTTGGTCTTCTCAAAATTAAGATGCTAAAGCTTTTATATTATTCTTAATTTGAAAATGTCTACAATTGGTATTTTTTCAAAATATGTCACTGTAAAATCTGAGACCTTTAAAATTCCTGGCAAGCATTTTGCTGCACCATGACAGTATATAGCCTAATTCTCAAATTTAATATTCTTGTTTGTGTTTGATTTCAGATAGTGTCTTATCTAAACATTTTAAAATTATGTTAAATTGTGTGATTTAGCAATTTTGAAGCGTCATTTACATTATCTTTGTTGCTTCATACAACATGAATTGTTATTTAGGGACCCATGTATACTTGGATTCAATTTAATATTGTATGGTAATAAAAATGTATATTTTCATTTTCTTTTCAATTATCTTTCAAGATTAAATTGCTGTTCAGGAAAATATTGACCAAAATGCTTTCAAAACACCAATAAATTTGGAATGCACAGTGCATGTAAAGAAATACAATTGATTTTAAATAAATTTGCCACACAGGACTATCAAAAGCAGTGATCAAAACACCCTACACTCCGGTAGCATGTGAACATGTCAACACAGCCAGAATTTTTCACAAAGAATTGGGAGATACAGGATCTAAATTTCTGACTGCAGTAAAAATTTATAAGTTTTTATGTAAGCTCTTGTTAGGACTCCAGTTAAACTGGATGAAGGATAATTATCCCTGTATTTTTACATTTAAAGCGTCTGCCTGTGCATAAATTCTGGTTTTTAAAAATTGATATGGAAAAATGTGTAATTGGTATCAGATTTTGTCCAAAATCAAAATAGTCCTCGGAACCTTAGATGTTTTGGTATTTTTACAACAAATAATCCCTCCTAACTGCTGGTTTGCTTGGGGGAGGAAAACCCTGATATCACATAGGACAAACTTTCTTCTGCAAATTATGCTGATCATGTAAAAGGTCTGTACCCTCGTTCCTGGTTGTAAATAATGATTATCAATCAAAAATCAATACAAGGGCCTAGAGGAGGGGGGTAGCTTGGCATTATATTGGAATTGTTTGTTTGATAACACCATTTTTTTTTTGCATGTTTCTCCTCTTTGCGTGTTTGATAGTCTCGCTCTGTGGTGGCCTAGAGAAGGGGGAAGCTTGGCATTTATTGGAATTGATTTGTTTGATAACACCATTGTTTTTTTGCATGTTTCTCCTCTTTGCGTGTTTGATAGTCTCGCTCTGTGGTGGTCTATCAAATGTATGGTACCTTTATGTTCTTATTGATTTGTTGTGGTGCTTGTATTTAGGTCAAGCGGTAGTGTCAAATGCGACATTTGGGCCTCTTCTGAGGCAGCGATCGAAAGAAGGAGAGACCTGTTTCCTGCTCGGAGCCTTGACGGGAACAGGGAAAGGAGAGGTTTTCCTGGTTTAGACACCACTCTCCATTGTTTAAGATCGAGATACTGAAGATTTATTTTGTATTGCTGAAAATTGACATCATTTTTGGTGCTTCTTCTCTAGACATTTTCCGGTTTCAACAGATATTTTGTATTGCACAGAAATTGCTGAACATAATAGAAAGGATTTTAGTACATCACTGAACATTTCTAGTTTTGGAACATATTTCTGCAGACATTTTCCTGGTTTTAATAAGACTTTGTATTGAAGAGAAAATGCACACACATGGATGATTATTTTCATTTTTGTACGGCTTGCTGTAGACATTTCCTGGTTTACATACGGCATTGTATTATGGAATAAATACAAGGATACAGACTGGATTCTTATATTGTATAGATTTATATTACTTGTAGACCTCCTTGGGCTGACATTGCACCTGCTGGTAATGTTTGTGACTCTGGGAATTAAAATTTATTACTGATGGTAGAAAATACTGACATTTATCGCAGACTCTAATTTCATGGAATAGATATATTGTGCCGATACAAATTTGGTGATTACAAACATCGTATAGGCCTATAGATTACAAAATTCCTTGAATTTATATCATCACACCGATATAAATTATGATCAATTAATTATCTGAATGAAATACGTCATGAATTGGATCAAGAGGAGTATCACCATAAATGTACTGACCATTGAGAACATAACCGGCATATCTTGGCATCCGTTCAACCGTCGTCGGTAGAAAGGAGAATTCACCTGTCTAAAGTCTGGGCATCCTTGATTCGTAGAACTTGAAGCGATGTTGTGATGTATCACAGCTTAGGAATTACAAATAGTCCACACATGTTTCCAGTGAGCGGATGAAAATATCAAAGTGCAAAAATTGCAAAGGTTGAACGGAGCTTTACGTACAAGTGATCGGGACTCTGGTGTCGTATTACTTGGGACATGTTACCGTGAGAAAGAAGCGTAATTGTTGACAGCCTTGTGATGATGTTCCCGACCTGTTTATGTTTATATTTGTAGCTGGGAGATTTACTTTAATAACGGTTTAAACTTTTGCAACATTAGGAAATCCTCGTTACATTTATGTAACTTGCAGCTGGTGATGAATAATTTACTGACATTCTCCATGTTGACAAATTTTGTAGAGAGGGGTGGTGGGTGATGATGAACTTATTTGAACTTCTAAAACTGGATTTCTTGGAAGATTTCAGAGTGGTCAAATGGACTTGGCATGTAAACAATAACACAGTAAACTTGACCCGTCAACATTGCATAAGTTGTCCACCAAGCGATCTTGGCCTGAAATGCTGCCCTATGTAACTTCAGTGACCATTCAAGTTGACATAGAAAATTAGATCAGAGTTCACCTTAGATAAGATAGAATAGCTGGAGATAAAAAGGGTGGCAACAACCAATATTGGATGTTTATGTTATTGAAGCGGTGTTGTCAATCAAGAAGAATCAAGCGGAAAATTTGGAGGGGGGAAAAGTCCCCGACTGACGTGATATAATATCAATCATCTTATTTGCTCAGAATTCTAGATTCGGATTTGACATTAATTCTCAAACGGGTTGACAGAACTTCTAAAAAGATAAACTTTGCAACATCATTCAAGTGGTGGAACAAAGCTTTTTCTTTTTCAAATTTATGACATTGACTTATAATGGATTGATACTTGCCAGTGCCCATCACTACAAAAACAAAAATTGTCTCAACAAATTTCCAATTTCGTGAAATCAATATGGTAGCTTATCATATCTGCATTGACTTTGATCAGATCAATACTTCCCAGGTCTGTACGACATATGGCTGACATAACTTAAAACTAGGTCATTGATGGCTTATAGTGTTTGTTTACTGGCAATCTTTGTAAGCCTCTGCCGGCCAATCAGGTGACTGCCGATCATGTAAAAGTACTAAATAAACTCCAGTCGTTTGATTACAGAATACTGGGAGTCCACCTTGTTGCCAGTTGGCATGTGAAATGCAATTTGGTTTTAAGTCGTAACTTTACGAAACTAAATTTAGGAGTGTTCAGTTGTGAAACTGAAGTCAGGAGTGTTTTGGTTAGATATATTGAATTGCCAGATTCATCCATCGCGTGATTTGTTGGTGAATATTGAAGTGGAACGTGGAAAGCTTGAACAACTTGTTTTGATTTTTCTCAACGAGGAATTCTTGTTTGGTTGTGCCTATTTGTTGCAAGAAAAGTTGGAACTCATTCTCATAGTTCATCTCAGCACTCAGGTGTGACATTCCAGGGGTTGATATTTTTAAATTAGGGATTTGATGATATTTATGATTTTGTGACGAAACCTAGCTGTGATGTAAGCTTTTTTGAATATTCAACATTAAACCACAGGTTTACTGATACACTAATGTTATTCTTGAAGGATAAACACGTACACTCTTCATGATAAAAGTCACTGGAGCCTAAAAGTGAAATAAGACACCAACTTAACTTGTCTAAATACGGAAATAGATCTGATTTCGTCACCCATGATGCTGATTCTCCAGCTGTGAGCTAAAACTGTCTTCAAACGATATACACCCACTTTATATATTGCCGGGGATGTTAAAATCGCCTCATTGTAGAGCAAGATACAAGCACGCTTGGGTGTATTTGACACTTACTAGTCTGATGGTTTTGTGATCAAGATCGATTTAAAGTTTTTATTTCAAGATCTGCATGACTTATTGCTTTGACGTTGTTGCAGTCAGCAAGAGGTTTTTACAAGTTTTGATTGATATCAAGATTTACAAACGATTGCAGGGAGAATTTATAACATTTCTTGATAAAGTCTTCCGGTTTTAAGAGATTGTATCTCAGTTATTTACCACGCTGAAAAGTTTTCTCTCTCGTTGACAATTTGAAATTGACGTAATACCTGTCCCTCGCACATCGTTTATCTCTGAAAAGAGAAGAAAACAACGAATTATCTGATGTATACTATAGGTGAAGGATGCAGTTAAGGCATTGATTGTGGTTATTAACTTATGCTATAAATCTTTGTCAAGGGAATTATATCGACATTAAGCGGATAGATTGTAATAGGAATACATCTAGATACAGATTGTGACTGCATAAATCCGCCAGTATTTGTTACGCAGTGTGATGAATATCAAGATCATAGCTGTGTTGTTATGAAACATAATTTGTGATTATTGTTGAAGTGACACTGATTATTTTATTTCATTTGTGAAGATCAACATAATATTGATGATTTGATTCTTGAAGGACATGAACAAATCTGTGCCATAATGTTGGAATATTTTGACTTTGAAAACTGGGAATGGAAAAGCAAGTCGAGTGACAATTGGGAATGGAAATCCAAGTCGGTGACTAGTGCTAGTACTAATGTGGATCTTTTATCTGCTCTTTTCATTTACAGTACCTCGGCTGGAGGAGCTATCGACAACAAGATTGAACAGGCTATGGTGAGTAGTAATGTTGTTTATTTGTTTGTCTGTGTCTGTTTTGTTTGATTGTTTGGGTCCAAGGGGGGGGGGAATCAACTTTGAAAGTGGTAGGTATGTCAGGTGTGAATTGCCGAAATGGGGGTCAAGTGAACTGATTGTCTGTAAAATATGGACCTTTGAAACTGATTTTGGGGGTCTAGCGAACTGAAATTTTGACCAAAAAAAGCCTCCTGAGCTGAAAATGTTTGCAGTTGGAACTTATAAATTTTGTATTTTCCTCAAAAACTGGGTCTAAAGAATTATATCATGCTGAAAATTGGGATCTAGTGAGGGGCCCAGCAGCCTGGAAAAGGGGTCTTGACCGCCAGACATATATATCCTGCTCATATTTGTGAGTGCCCCCTGGGGCTTGGGTGCCTGGCCATCTCTTAGTCCTTTGTTTTTAACCCACTTTAAAACAAATTAAAGCTTCTTTTCCTTACCAGAGCAATACTAGTACCGGGGTAACTATTTATACAATGCTACTTACAATTTTGCAACGAATCCAATTCTTCGTTTTCTTTATTCTTTTATTTTTGATCATTGTTTATCAGTTGAGTAGGCCCTACCTTCTTGTTATGATAGAAAACATCATCGTGCTTTGTGTAAAGTTTATTTTGGTCTACTTCTAAATTTCTCCTTCTCCTGGATGGAAGTACCTGGGAAAGTGTATGCCCTGAATTGCATAACCAGTGTCTTAAATATATTGTAGGGAAGACTTGGGTTACATGGAAAACATGGTAAATTGGAACAGAGCTGTGAATGAATTAAAATGATCCATCAATTGTCATCCCATCAATAGTTAATGAATGGCTCATCACTCACTTTCAAACTTTACATTCTCACACTCAAAAGTTCTCACTGAAAATTGTGATGTTTCATCTTACTCAATGTTCCACCATACCCAGTTCACCCTATTGCCAATTGCCTTGCAGACACGAACCCCAATAGATAATCAATCATCACCCTACAAATCGGTTGTTAGTCCTTACTCCACTCTGCATGGCTGCATCTTAACACGATGATGTTTTCTAAACACGATGATGTTTTCTTAAATGACAAATTTGGCACTAGAATTAGTTAATTATTCATGGGAAGAAAACAGCCTCCACCTGTGTCATTGTTAGTTTTGTTCTCTTAATTGGTGCTATTACTGTGCATCTTATTGTTTTTGGTCATGCTCTGTTTATGAGCGACTTTGTATGTCTGCATATTAATTATGGGTGGTGCAAAATTGTGTGCTGTTTGGTTACGGGCTGCAAGGATGTGGGCTACGGGTTACATAGCAATTTTGTCTAACTTTTTGGTATAGCCCTGACAGGTTGACAAAGAACATCCAAACAATAGCTGATTTTCATTTATTTTCAACTCGAATTTTTCCAATTGTGTCAAAAGCTATCGTCAGATATTTTTAGATATTTTTCCATTTTTTTTAAACTTTCCTCTTAATAAAGAAAGTTTTTTGTTATATTAATTTTTGAATTAGTAGGTATCAAAAATAAAATAAAACAAAAAAATCCCAAGCCACATCTCATTAGTGACGACTTCTGGACTGCGCTTAATAGGGATATTTTTGCTACTCTCGAGGGGTCCCGATTAAGCGGCATCAACTGTATCAGGGGTTAAACAGTTTGTGAATTCTTTTAACTGCATTTATCATTTTGGGTGTGCCAGAGATAATAAAAGATGAACCTGTAACTTCCGGTGAACATATTGTCGAACAACCAAGCTCCACAGACACATTGGGTAACTAGACAATGTATAAAATTTAAAAACTTTCTGATCTCGCACCACATCAACACAAATGTTGGGTGCACCTTATACGAAAGAGGAACCAAAAACTCCATATTGTCTGGCGCCATTGACTTATAAAAACTTTCAGATACCAGGAGTCGGCTAAACAACTTGATACAAATCACGGTTGCCTAGTCACATTGTAAACGACATACTTCCGCATTTTGCACACCAGATGGTAGGGGTTGGCTTATATGTATTCTGGTGGGTGTTTTGAAATATGAAAGGTTTTATTAGGTGAAATGATTCCATTAAATTAGAATGTAGGGGTGTAGTTGATTTGAGTGCCTTTCATTGCTAGGAATAATCATACAGTTTGACAGTGCTCAATAGATCAATCTGAAGCAGCTCCCCGAGTAACTCTTGGGTTGACACATCTGAACTTGTAATGATATCTGCTAATAAACATCTAATGTCACAGAAAGTTTGTAAACTCGGCCTATATTGATTCAAGACCCTCATTACGATTTTAGACCCTCATTCCTTTATATTGATGAGTGACATCTCTACATTCACTGGTCAGAATTGATAGACCTACCCATCAGAAGTTTAGAAAATGTGCCCCTCCGTTCCTTAAAAAAGTCACATATCACGCCACTTGTATCTGTTTGGTAAAGCGATGCCTCTGGTCTCTAACAATTGTTGAGCTGAACTTGACCTGGTTTCAAAGAACAATTGTATAAGGGCGTCTGAACCTCTAGGGTTGGTATTGATAAACCTGGCAAGACCTTGGAATTCGGGATAACAAAAATTGGATACACAGTAGCAACTTATAAACATTTAAAAGTTATGCAAAGTATACACAAACTAGATTTGAGCATTGTTTTCCAAATGGGTGCCAAGCTCTAGATCAGGAGTTCTTAGAAAATTGTAGAGTAATGCTTCCATTTTTGGTGGTTTTTTTTTTTTTTTTTTGAGAGTATCAAAGCACCAATCAATGAAATTCTTGTCAAAGATCCACTCTTCTAGAGAAAGGGTTTGCCAATCCTCATAGTGGGATACCAGATTGTATAGGCCTACTACTGGCCCTTATAATGGCATCTTAAGCCATCAACCTTACGTGAAAGTGGTGATTTTGTATCCCTCTCCTATCTATGGGCCTTACTAGTATATCCTCATTCTTCAGCTCAATTTATTTTCTAAGAAATTCATAGCAACACAACCTAATCTTTTTATCTACACAGATAGGACCAATTTAATTATAATGTTACTATTCAGTCTTATTAAATTATGTTTTCAAAAAAAGCACAATCTTCTCGTTCATTCACTTTTTCCTCAACAAATTAATTCTGCTTGCGGTTCCTTTTTGACATGTTCTTGTCAGCTGTACAAACAAATCACAATTATTCGGAGTGTTACTGTATCTTTCGAGATTTCGCCTTGTTTGACGATGCAGTCGTTTTCTTGAAGTGAGCCTCAATGGATTACTTGGAAATGACGATATTACGGATATATTTGGAATACGGTACTTGTGATGTAGCAGAAATTGCAGTTTATAAGTGTTGTTATAAACCAACACAATATCTGTTATACTTGACATGTATATGAATGGGAATGTGGGGCACAATGAAAGGGGTTTGATAGAAAACCATGTATACATGTTGCAATTTTGCTGGGTTGAATGCCTTTGAAAAATGTTTCAATTCTCATGAAAAACGAGATGCGCAAATTTGCTAATTTATCAGGTCGTGGGTGGGTGTTAGCGTTAGGAGGAAAAATCGAGGAAGGGAGAACAAGTTTCAACAAATGCAATTGTGTTGCCTTGAATGCCTCAGAAAAATAATACAATTCCTATACAAAAATGAGAAGCGTAAATTTGCACACTTTTCAGGCCTGGGTGGTTGTTAGCGTTAGGAGGAAAATCGAGGAAGAAAACATAATGCCATGCATGAGTTAAGCAGGTGTTTATCTAGTTCGCTATCTCTGCATTGTTTATGGACCGAGTCGTTTGTGTCCCATGTTTTATGCAAATCTCAACGGTAGTACTTGGAAATGGAGATATTACGGATGCACCTGGAGGACGAGGCACTTTCTAAGTTTGTTTGCTTGCAATTTAGATAACGCAAGTAATTTACATGGATACTAAAGGCTTTTTAAATGTTTTTGTTCCAAAGTTTTATCAAAGTCTCAAAGCATGTAACATATTTGGTAAAAAGTATTGATAAATGTGCTCGTGCTTAAGATCTCTGCAATCTAGAACAGTTTTGAAGGCAACATCATCTCATTTGAAAAAAAAAAATATTTGTTTCCTGTGGGCCGCGCGCATTTCGTTTTGGCATC
>JXSR01S004271.1:7229-18645 GCA_000969725.1 Ophiothrix spiculata
AATATATAGAATATGAAATAAACATTAAAATACATGACATTGCACAATGAATTAATCAGAAAGTCAAAGTTTAATTGTGGAGAAGCAGATTCACTATGATCCCAGATAAATTGATACAACCCCTGACCAAAACAAAGCACCAATGGGGGACATAGTGAATCAACTACCCAGTATTGCACAGTTAAAAGGACAGATTGTGCAAGAGGTAATCTTTAACAGCCTTTTTAAAGTTTGTTTTTTGAGTGATGGAGATCAGCCCAATCGTGGATGCCACCTTGATAAAATGAACCTGAATTGGAGCTATTACATTTGTGAGTATACTATGAAAATTGTGCTGACTAGATCTGGTATTGTATGTATGGACTTGTGATATTCTAGTGAACTTATTATCTAAATCTTGTGGTCCACACCGGTTGATGATATTAAAAACATGATTGAGAAGCAACTGTTTTGCCCTATTTCTTATACTCAAAATTCCCAAATTTTTAAAATCCTGAACATCAATATGGTAAAAGGGATCTTTACTTAAGATGAATCTAATAACTTTGTTCTGTGCACACTGAAGCTTTTTGCATGTAGTTTTGGATACTCTGCCATACCATGATGAAATTGAGTAGTCAAATAAACATAAAATGAGGGCAGAACAAAGCATCTTCTTGGTATTTTTATCAAAAAAATTAGCTTGCCTGTAAAGAAATTTTAATCGGGCATTGACTTTTTTTTATAATATCAGATGCCATTGACTCACCAGTCAAAACATTGTCAATTTCAAGACCCAATAATTTGACTGAGTTAGAAGCAGTGACAGTGTGCCCAGAACATGTTATTGAATAATTATCATACTGTTTGATTTTACGTTTTGTGCCAAAGAGAATTAGTTCTGTCTTGCCCATGTGCATCGAAAGTTTATTATCAATAAGCCATTGATTGCATTTGTTTAAATTTTCTGTGAGTTGTTTGGCGATATTTTTAGTACATCTGTAAGAGACCATAAGGGCACTGTCGTCCGTGTATTGAAGCATGGTACAATTCACTGACATGGGCATATCATTGACATAGCATAAAAATAGGAGTGGGCCCAGGATATTCCCTTGTGGAACTCCACAAGTAAGCATCCTGGTGGATGACTCTGCTCCGTTAACATGAACAATTTGAGACCTTTGGGATAAATATGACTTAAACCATGCAGTGGATTTAACTCCCAAAGCTTTTAATTTCTCACATAAAATGTTATGGTTAACACTATCGAAAACTTTTTGAATGTCAAGTAAGACCATACCTGTAAATTTACTTTCACCCGTTTGGTCTCTTATATAATCCTGGATGAATTATGAATCTAAATTGAATAAGTATACAGCAACTTTCTTTAGTGACAAAGTTGGAACCACAGTTTCATCTGGTTGACTTCATTCCCTGGAATCTTGATTTCTTATCTCAAGAACCCAATTATAAAGTTACAGGAAGGATGTATTCAGCCTATGAGATCCAAGAAGACTTCGATAGTTCTGATATCGCCATTATATCGATCCCGTATGAATTAGATTAATAAATTTGCATTCCATTAAGCACGTAGAATCAGACAAAATCAATGCACTTATTGTAGATTTGGATTGCTGTTCAATGCACTTGGCCCCTACGGGCCTCGTGAATTGGACGCAACAAAATTGACTGTGCATGCATTGATTTTGTCTCCTTTCACTCGCGACATGAAATGCGGAATTTATTAACCTATATTCATACACTCTGAGTGGCACCTAACCAATCAGAACAAAAGAATACAAAGTACACAGAGTGCAGTGGAAATTCACAATGCACTGAGCTTGTTGCGTTCCAGTTTGCGTGGCGGGCATTTAGTGTGTCTGAATGTTTCATTGTTTTGGTCGGGTGATGCTTTATTTAGTTTAGGAAAGTTTTGGACTTTGATGGTCATATAAAGGCCTTATTTCTTTTCACAAATGATACAGTATTATTTTTCTGTTGTGTATGAATTAGATTAATTAAATTTACATTCCATTATGCTTGTAAAATGAGACTTGCAGCAAATTTTGATTGCTGTCCAATGTACTCGGCCCCTACTGACCTCATGAATTGGATGCATCAAAATTGACCGCGCGTGTATTAATTAATGTCACTCACCTCCAGAACCCATCTGAAGTTAAAGGACGGATGCATCCAGCCTATAAGATCCAGTAGGATTTCTATGGTCCTGATATCACCATCGTATCGATCTCTCAAATCTATATATTGCACCTGTTGGTAAAAGGAAAGATGGTTTCAGGCTATCATGTTGTTTTATCAAGTGCAGCTGAGAAAAGCAACTTTGTATCTGCCATTCAGAGTTGTTTGGTATACAAATAATAACCCACTATGATGGTTGAAATATTAGTGAGAAAGATGTTCTGGTCCATATCATAAGCTGATCGCACAATATAAGACAATTGATATTTATTTATATCAATCATACATAATCATACATAAATTCTCTAACATCAAAATATACATACATACAGGTATTTATAAGGCCTTGTATCCATTGGTTGTACCCATATTCCATGTGCACTGCTCTCGTTTCTATTGTTAGTAATTGCGCGGCGCAACACAGACAATAAACTTCGTTCTGCTTAGTGATCATATCAGTGGCCTTGTTACTGCAGATGATTCCTATGACCTGGCAGCACCAACAATCAACATGTTCATACTTGGTGAGCTCCAGGTAATTGGAATATCTGTCGTACATATTCCACTGATATGATCACTAAGCAAAACGAAGTTTATTGTCTGTGTTGCGCCGCACAATTACTAACAATAGAAAACGAGAGCAGTGCACATGGAATATGGGTACAGCCAATGGATACAAGGCCTAAAGCACCTTTCCATCTTGATCAAGGCGCTAACAAAAATGAAAAACTATGCAGCGAAATGGAACAAACAACAAATTAAACATAATAATAAGACTTTAGCAGTTTTTTGAACACTGTGAGAGAGTTGGCCTCCCTGATATTACACGGGAGACTGTTCCATAAAGCTGGTCCAGCGGCCTCCCTGATAATACGTGGGATACTGTTCCATAAAGCTGGTCCAGCGGCACAAAATGCTCGATCTCCAATGCGGTTCTTGCCAAGATGCGGGGTGATGAGAGTCTTATTAAGAGTTGACCTAGTAACGGTTCAAGATGAAGATGTTTTAAGTGATAAATTATGAGGTCGGCAAGGTATTGTGGCGCGAATCCATTCAAGCATTTGTATATGTACAGACAAATTTTGAATTTAATGCGGTCTCTGATGGGGAGCCAGTGAAGTTTATGCATGAGTGGAGTTGGGCTGTCGAGTCTAGCAGCAGAGAAGATTAATTTGACAGCTTTGTGCTGGAGAGACTGAAGGCGGTCAAGATCTTTGGCTTTAGCTCCAAACAGGAGAGCATTCCCGTAATCCAGGCCAGATAGTATCAAAGCTCTAACAACTGCATGGAGCGTGTCATGGTCCAAAAAATGTTTGATGCGGCGAATATTACGAAAAAAGTTAATCGAAGATATCATGTTGTTAACGTGCTGTGTCATGGAGAGGTGAGAGTCAAATATGATGCCAAGGTTGCGGACTGTGTCTGATTGCTTATTTTATACTATCTCCGACATTTAAAACGATGGAATCAAGTTTATTTAGACTTTGGTATGCACCAGCGACGTGAATATAGCTAACTTTTCATGGCAACTGCAGAGATGAATTGGTAGTATTGTTTGGAGTTGAGTTGGTAGGTGTCAATTGGTAAGGAATGTTGTTATGTGATTGGTCCCAGGCATGTGACAGCTGGAATTCGAGTCCCCCGTGCTTGTTTAGAGATGGCCTCTCCACTCATTCCCAGATGGCTTGGACTCCACTTTTAATCCATTTCTCCTCTTGGTTTCGCCGATATAAGTGTCACCACAATTAAGTCCCTTGCACTTGAAATCACTGGAATAACATTCCTTGCCAATTAACACCTACCAACTCAACTCCAAACAATACTACCAATTCAACTCTGCAGTTGTCATGAAGAAGTCCAAAGCCTTTGAATGAAAATTTTCAAGTAAGCAATCAAGTCCAGTATTTTACTTATAACTTTATACTTATGATGATTAATAATATACATCATCATAGAATGTACGAATAAGAGAGATCAGTTGAGACCTTGTGTTGTTCAGTGGAAAATTCAAGTGCGGGACTGCAAATCAGCAGTTGTGGCATGGGTTATGGCCCTGACTACAACATTACCTTGACAGCCACGGTGTCTCCTTCATGAGTAACAGCTTTGTGTACTTGTGCCAAGCTGGCAGCAGCGATTGGTTGACGATCAAACTCAGCAAATATCTCATCAGGAGTAGTGTGAAAATCCTCTTGGAACAGCCTATCTAACTGTAAAGATAAATTGAGAATTCAAAATGTTAGACATATCATACCAAATTAAATGATACTACTACTACTACTACTACTACTACGGAGGTTTATAACGTACCATTTACAGAGCATTCAAGGTGCTTGAGAGCAGAAGCATGGAAGAGGAGTGCAATTAGATGGGAAAAGTTTGACTTAAAGACAACTTTAAACCAAACAGATGGCAAAACTACTATAGAATTTCATATAGATGAATAAATAAGTAAGATTGGTCATAAACACTGACAGTGAGGCCTGCCCAACAATATGGAGCATACAGAGTGGAGTTGCTATGCACTGTTATACCAAAGCAAATTCCTTACCCTTTAAACACTCCACAAATAGCGCATGTAAAGACTGCGTTAGGGTAGACCTCAAGCATTGACAGACTCTGAGACTATGATGCCAGAAATTGCATGCCTTATACCTCATTTGGTCTGTGCTTGGCAAACAGCCCTCTGCTTAATTCAAATCTCTCCGCTAACATCTGAACCCGGGATCTGAACCTACGATATGTACACTTCTTACCTCATTTGGCTAGGGCACCAAGGCTTGATCCTCCAGCTTGTGCAATAGATATTACATTTAATTCGTGAACACGTCCTAGGAGTCTTGATCTGCCGTTAGAGACCACTGGGTATTTGCTACAGACTTACGTTAACGAATTAAATCTAACAATACTGACATACTCCTCAGGTAATATTTGGTTGAGTGAAGCCAACCCTTAACAAGCTGAATCTTTGATGTACAGACCTCGTTTGGTCGGCGCACTAAAACCTGATCCTCCAGCTTGTGTAATGTAGTGACATACTCCTCAGGTAATATATGATTGAGTGAGGCCAGCCCTTGACCCAGCTTGACAAACAACCCTCCATGTTTGATACAAGCATGTTATTATCTATCCGGTAACATCTGAACCTACGATGTGTACGCCTCTTACTTCGTTTGGTCGGCGCACTAAGGCCTGATCCTCCAGCCTGTGTAATGTAGAGACATACTCCCCAGGCAATATATGATTGAGTGAGGCCAGCCCTTGACCAAGCTTGACAAACAACCCTCCATGCTTGATACAAGCATGTTATTATCTATCCGCTAATCTGAACCATCGATGTGTACGCCCCTTACCTTGTTTGGTCGGCGCACCAAGGCCTGATCCTCCAGCTTGTGTAATGTAGTGACATACTCCTCAGGTAATATATGATTGAGTGAGGCCAGCCCTTGACCCAGCTTGACAAACAACCCTCCAAGTTTGATACAAGCATGTTTTTATCTATCCGCTAACATCTGAACCTTTGATGTGTACGCCTCTTACCTCGTTTGGTCGGCGCACTAAGGCCTGATCCTCCAGCCTGTGTAATGTAGAGACATACTCCTCAGGTAGTATATGATTAAGTGAGGCTAGCCCTTGACCAAGCTTGACAAACAACCCTCCATGTTTGATACAAGCATGTTATTATCTATCCGCTGTCATCTGAACCTACAATATGTACACCTCTTACCTCGTTTGGACGGCGCACTAAAGCCTGATCCTCCAGCTTGTGCAATGTAGTGACATACTCCTCAGGTAATATATAATTGAGTGAGGCCAGCCCTTGACCCAGCTTGACAAACAACCCACCATGTTTGATACAAGCATGTTATTATCTATCCGCTAACATCTGAACCTACCATGTGTACGCCTCTTACCTTGTTCGGTCGGCGCACCAAGGCCTGGTTCTCCAGCTTGTGCAATGTAGTGACATACTCCTCAGGTAATATGTGATTGAGTGAGGCCAGCCCTTGACCCAGCTTGACAAACAACCCTCCATGCTTGATACAAGCATGTTATTATCTATCCGCTAACATCTGAACCTTTGATGTGTACGCCTCTTACCTCGTTCGGTCGGCGCACCAAGGCCTGGTCCTCCAGCTTGTGTAATGTAGTGACATACTCTTCAGGTAATATATGATTGAGTGAGGCCAGCCCTTGACCCAGCTTGACAAACAACCCTCCATGTTTGATACAAGCATTGTGCAACCTATCCGCTGACCTCTGATGGCAGGATTTAATCAACAGGTGGTACGTTGCTAAATCATCTTCTAGACCACGGAGTGTCCACCAATAGTCAATGGAAATTTGAAGACCTGTATACGCTGAGCTGTAAGTTAACAAAACATGTATTAGTGTGTTAAGGAACATTATAATACAAATTGGTTATTAAAATCCTGTTGATTGTGTTTGTAATTGTTTGACTGGCTTCCTATTTAAGGGGTCGCTTCAAAACTCAACTGGCAATTGTCAACCGAAATAAACAAAAGCAAACCGCCCAGAACCGGCAGATAACCGCTGGTTGAGTTTTGAAGCCGCCCCTAAAGTCTTTTGGCCTTCGGAACAGTTTCACTTCCAGTACAATCTGCCATTTAATGCCTGGGATTCAATGTCCAAATTATGAAATGAAAGTGGTGATATGGATCAACTAGGTTGATGAGTCACTGTTCACCTAAATGTTTTGTTAAATCAAAGATCCTCGTACAAGTAGGTGACTATTGAATATTTACAATAGGTCTTTTTCAGCAACCATCCCAAACAACAGATAGGAAAGATTGGTTATCTAGACACTGTTATATTTATATCAAATCTTGTTCAGTAATCATCCGAAAACAAGGGCTATTGAGGAATGGCCATCCAGATATTCGACAAATCACAATATCTATATGAACAGGAGCGCAATGGTGTAGATTCATCATAAACCCACAACTGATATTCAAATAAACGTGTCATGTCTGCATCACATTCAGGGAAGTGCGTTTGAGGTACACCTAAATTGGCCGCTGATTATCATGAATCATGCTTTAAGACTTAAATACATGCAAGGACGCAAGTTGTAATCTATATATACGGCCATAAACATGCAATAACAAGTAGTTTGCTTTAAATAATAATAAATATGTTATGGAATAGCATTTCTGTCAAACTGGAAACATTGCAAATGTTCTCTATACATAAAATTGATATGTTTTTTTGGGAGATTTTTGATGTTGAAAAGGATTCAAACATGTAACAGAGTGAAGTTCATCACAAATCAACAACTCTACATCTGATACATCCGTAGATATGTATCAAGACACCGAAGCTGCCTTTGCAGGATAAAAATATGCAGAAATGTATCATTTTTTGATTTGTGATGAGATTTCTAAATGGAACCAATTTTAATGGAACAAATCTTGTTCACCATCTTCAAATTCAGTAAGGTTATCATCAAACACTACATCAGTTGTAATAAGGAATAAAATCTTACCTACAGAAGCGGCCAGCAGTTCCAACATAAACCCAAAAAAGCCGTTTTTGTGTATCATCTAGGAAGTTATATACCACTCCGCATGTTAATGTCAACACACCTAATATTTTCAATTTCTTGGAGATAATGGACCTAGGTTGCGGTCTTGAGGAACACTGGCGCAAACACCTCAATGTGGTCAAATCTTTTGTTTGTAGTAAAGTTTGCCTCAATTGAAATTTGTCGCAAAGATATAGAATTCTTGTTGAAAATGAACTGTGTCTCTTTGATGATACCAGTGATTGCCTTGGAATCAACTTGGTTAATAAAAGTCGACAGGAAAACATTTTTGTCCAAATATTTCACCAAAGAAAGTCACCTTGCTCTGACAGTTACTTCCCATGGAGTTACACCTGTATCTGAAAATGAAAAAAACAAACAGCGGTAATCAGTTTCAAAAATCAGTTTAAAAAAATAAAACAGACGATGTTGGACATGCCTCTTTACTTTATCGGGTATCCAACCTGTGGCATCGCCCATGTAATTTCAATACACAGAAAAATAATCCCTCGAATCGACTTACATTACTTTGCTACGAATGGGGTTCATACGTGAACCCTAGTGGATTTAGAATAACATAATAAAATTGAAGAAATAAAAGTTGCCCAACATAGTATGGAGAGGATTATGCTCAAGATAACAAAACGAGAACGTAAGACAAATGAATGAATCAGAGGCAACGGTTAATGATTAATGATGATGATGATGATAATAAAAAAAGTTTATCACTATATCATAGGAGCACTTTTGTTACTATTTGAGGAAAGATAAAATATGATTTTTGTAATATTTTTAAATATTAATGAGTCAATAGAAAGACACGTAAAAAGTATCAGTTTTGCATTTAGAAATCCCTTGTCTCTAAATCTAGTAAATGCATGGTGTCCTATCCCACCTGAAATATAAAGTGATGGATGATGTGATTGTTAACACTTCTGAATCATACCCAATGGGTCCTAATACATGTACCCTAATGATAATTATTTCATGGTTTTTATAGTTGTTGCAATAGAAAATGTTAAAGGTGTAACTCCTCACTGGAAGCCCTCCCTGTTTGCGATCAATTGAGCGCCTCACTACACTCACCCCTTTCTCAGCTCAATGCAATGAGGACTTCCCTGAAAAACCCCTATTTTGTTCTCACTGAATGGCCCCCTATTTCTAGAGCTCCTCACTGAAAGATCTTCTTTCTTTATTTAGCTTGTCACTTAAAGACTCCCTTTTCTGATATCATTGCCGCAAATCTCTGTCACTTGCTAATGTTAATGCAGCCTGCGCCCCATTGCGGAAAGTTTTTTCTTCCCATATTTTTATCCTGTCCAGGCTCATATATACTCGCATACCATTCTCCAAGAGGTAAATTATTTCAAAGATCAATGATGATGTGCAGGGACTGAAATATAATTTGCTAAATCACACTTTGCAATCAATCCTGTCTAATATAGGGCCTGAAATAAATTATATTATGTTTCAATACACTTCAATGCACTTTACTGTAAGTTCGTAGTAAATTTTTTTGACTGCCATTTTGAAACGGTTCATCCGATTTTCAAAATGTTTTTTTTTCTGTATTTACAATGCTTTATCAATTATCATTGACCAGACTTTCAACGTAAAATTCGTGAAGGGTGTTTTAAGGGGGGATAATTTGGTCACTTTTAAGTGACCAGGGTATTCCCCAAATATTAGAATGTTAACATCCTCAGATTTGGCTCACTCTGTAAACATGGTAAAGGGGAAAAAAACAATTATGGAGTAAAAGCCATACTTATGGTTCAGTAGGCCTTAGATGTTACTATTATTTTTGTCCTCAACAAGAGTATAAAAGTGGATCGACTTTAAACACGTTTTAATACTTAAAATGAAATTAATGTCGTGATGAATGACTCGTCATAGACAAATATGACAGCTTACTCTGACAATAATCAGTGTGTGGGTAAAATAAACTTCTTGTCGCAGTAGTGCTACATACATGTTTAAATTTGATTTATGTACCACCTGGCATAACCACGATAACATGTACATTATAATAGATCCAAAATATACAGCAAACATGAAAGTATTTTTATGTGGCCAGCATGGTATTTTCTCCAGACATCACATTTATCTCAAGGATAGTCAATCACATAGCTCATGACATTGATTTCAAATTTCCGCATAATGAACACAAACTATTGAAAAGGTTCGAGCAGTTCAATTTAAACTGATTGTGGATGGTCAAGATTAGACACGGTGCACCAACTTTATTATTCAGAACAAGCGTTTCATCTACCCGGCCAACAATAATATGAAATCACTTAATAACTGGCAAATTGACAGTAAAGTATCATCCCTCTCACACACAATCGACTGTGTCCAAAAATATAGGGGGACTGACGTATGGCGGTGAATAGAGAATAGGATGAAAGTATTTCTTGCATTCGAGCATAGATCAATATAGTTGAGTTTCTGCTCCCACTTGGGTAAAGATTTTTCTTCCTATATGGTACGTGAGGGTTTGTGCAGTCAATAGTGGAGTTTCCGAGTCCAAATGCAGTAAACCCACAAAAAGAGCCTACGCGGCGTGGCGCAGAAGCTCCACTCTTGGATTACGTACATAACTCTAGATCAGCTACGTAGAAATTATGGTTATGACGATTCCCTAGTTACGGGGATAATAATGGCCAGCGCTATGGTACTACAATGAATAGTGTATTTTTATACAGTGTATGGTTATTAATTAAGCAGCGATGTGATGTCGTGTAGGCTCATGTAGGCCTACAGGCCAGTTTAAAATATTACTATTTTGATGTCAAAACTTGTCTTGTAAAAATAGAGAAATTAAAGTGAAACCAATGTGGCTCTGCTTGCCTCTTCTTGAAGCCAAAAAACAAAATTGTGACACGATCAAGGGAAATTAGTCACCTCATGTGGGCCAGAAATGTCCCTTTAGAGTGGCAATTCATAATCTACTTTTTGTATGTTACGATCCAAAAACGATATGTGCTTGCATTTTTGAGAAAAATGAGAAAATGTGTCATTTTCTAATAATTGCCAGGGCCCCCAAGTACAACACAGTAGTCTATGGAGATTTTCAAAATGCGTTCAATAGCTTGTAACTTGGAAACCAATGGTCGGAACTAAGTGACATTTTCAGCATATATCTATATGTACTCTTCTTTTTATTTAGCTATAAAAGAGGCGAGGTTTTTGTCACAACAAAATCATGAATTGCACCTTTAAAATATTGATACCCACTCCCAAATTGGTCTCGACCTATTTTTTTTTTAAAAATCTAATCTTCACATCAATTTAAAATTCCATGAAAATATTCTTCATTTTTTGGAAAAGGAGGATCTTTTCTCCACCCGTGTTATAATCAGCGTGACTTAATTTACTTTTCAATTTCTACCCAACAAAGAAAGAAATTAGTCTCCATCTTGTTGTACTTCTACAGATCAGAGAACATGGACATTCTGCCCTTCAAATTCCATTCAATTGCATTTACATATTAAAGACAGAGTTCACAGTAGATACTTCATTTACCCATTACTTGGCAGGAGACCGTTGATTTTTCACACCGCTGACACACAAATACATTGACGCATAGTTCATATTCAAGCAGGCATGACTTTAAGTGGGCTTGATAGTTTTGTTTTGATACTGACATAAAGTGTTTCTAGATACGTTTTCACCTGCATTTTCAGATGTTTT
>JXSR01S004271.1:20735-33061 GCA_000969725.1 Ophiothrix spiculata
GGAGCATGGTCCGTTTGCCTCAACATTTTTTCAAACTTTTTGAGATTTTGGTACCAAAATATTTCTCATACTTTTCTCATAACCCGTGTGAAATTTGATGGCTTAGTTATATTCCATTTTGGAGATATATATGAAAATGTGTTTAATTATGGTAACCATAATTAATTTCCCACAGTAAGGAATACAAAATTGCCCATATAAAATCAAAACGACTTGACCGATTCAGCTAAAATTTGAAGCTTAGTAGTCCTCTTTAAGGGTCCTGTTTCATGTGACACTGAAAACTAAACTTTAAAAAGTCGATTTTTTTTTCGGCCGGGGAGTTCAAAATGTGTTTTAAAAGCAAATTATTTTCTCAGCTTTTGTAAAATTAGCATAATTGTAAATTGTAATTCCTTTTCATTTCCTTCCCCAGTCCTTGTAAACCAATGCGTGGTCTATTCATTGGCGTATCTACAAACACATTATGATAGGGAAAGCCCAAATGGCAACACCAAGAAATCAAAAACTCCGCCAGCACTTCCAATGTCTACTTTTGTGATGACCTCACAGGTCATCACAAAAGTAGACATTGGAAGTGATCAAAGGCGTAGATAAAGGTTTGATATATTGGGGATGATTTGCCACGTAAGCGGTAACAGTGTGCGTGTAATTTGGTGAATACATTTAAAAAAGCCATTGAAAATGCAAATTTCATATGTTTCCTCATGTGCTGATGTTTTGTTCATTTAGGCCTAGTGTAGGCCTACAATATTGGGGGGATGGATATGGATCATCGCCACTTGTCAAATATTGGGGGTTGGGTATATCCCCACATCCTCTTCCTCGCCCCTCCCCCCGATCTATATGGGGTGCACCCGCTAGTCCGACAATGCACTATAGTCCGACACTGCGCTAGCTAGTCCGACTCAGCACAATTTTCCTATAGGGCCTACCTTAAAGGTGTGCTAGTCCGAAAATGAAAACCACTGCGCTAGTCCGAAAAGACCCTAAATGCGTCAGTCCGAAAATGAAAACCACTGCGCTAGTCCGAAACTTTGCTAGTCCGAATTTTTAAATGAAAATACACAAGGCTGCGCTAGTACGAAAATGACATACACCGCGCTAGTCCGAATTTGAAAAACACTGTGCTAGTCCGAATCTGAAAACCAATGCGCTCAGTCCGACAAAAATGTATTGTGTATATTTCAAACAGAAATCCACTGCGCTAGTCCGAATCTGAAAATCAATGCGCTAGTAGCGCAGTGTTTTTCAGATTCGGATTAGCGCCGTGTATTTCATTTTCGGACTAGCGCAGTGTCGGACTAGCGCCGTGTATTTCATTTTCGGACTAGCGCAGTGTCGGACTAGCGCAGTGTCGGACTAACGCATTGTCGGACTAGCGAAGTGTATTTCATTGTCGGACTAGCGCAGTGTCGGTAGCGCCGTGTAGCTCATTTTCGGACTAGCAGTGTCGGACTAACGCATTGTCGGACTAGGGAAGTGTACCCATCTATATACGCCCTTGGACAAATGTTGGAAGTGATCACAGAATGATACATCTCAACAAAAAACTTACCATATTGAAATCTATTAAAAACTTGAGAAAAAAGAGCAGAGACGCAAGGATTTCCAGTTAGAACTTAGAAATCGCTTTGAAGGTCTTGATAGAGGAAGTAGATTAATGAGAGAAACAGTGGCGTAGCCAGGAGTGGGCAAGGTGGGCAATTTGCCCACCTTAGAAATTTTTTTGAGAAATTTTGAAGACCTGGGAGAAAAATAAAGGGGGCAGGAACTGCCTTTTCCCCATAAAATTACGACAATTAGAGCTGAAAATCGCTAAAGATTAGGTTGAAAACTTCATAAAGCACAATATTTGGCGATTTTCTTGAAAAACTCGGCCGAGTTGACCCCTTGGAATCCCTATAAAGTCGCTCGATAAAATCCATTGGAGAAATCTTGGTTGGTTTGCCCACCTATGGAGAAAGGCCTGGCTACGCCACTGGCTCAGAGAAATCAAATTATCTCTGATACTGTGATGGATGTGGCAGCAGAAATTGCTCACCAGGATAAGCAGAAGTAACAAACCACAAAAGAGGGCAAAGTGATTGAAGATTTTGGCAGGAGGAGGAAAGAATCAATTAGGGACTTACAGGACAAAACAAAGATGCAAAAGATTGAATATACTGAGCTTGTAAAGACAGTAAGGAAGAGGGAGCAGGAGTAAAAGGAAAGAAAAGATAGAATCTATCCTTAGAAGTGGAAGAGGAGCACAACATATCAATAAACTGAATCGCAAGACAACTAGAATGCATCAGATGAAACAAAAAGATGGCACAACTACAAACAATGACAAATGAATGACCTAGAGGTTCTTGAAGTCTGTTCTGACTTTTCTCAGGAATTGTACTGCTCAAATAAGCAATAACACCGAGCCAAAGATATATTGTCATCATGGTCATAATTGGACCAGTCAAATCTACCAAATAAAACACATACCGTATATAGAGAGGTAGATCTGTTAAAGAAATGAAAGAAAACAAGGCTCCAGGAATAGATCACATGACTAGTGACATCATAAAGATTGGTGGCAATGAAGCTATTTTATTATCAAATAGAAGAAAGAATTATTTCCATCGAGTTTTTTGAACATTTGGTGTTTTTGATACTGTTTTGAAGTGCCTGTAACCCATTTCTGCGCATAAGAATACATTTTGGCGGCCATTTCGAATCTCAGAACAGGCGCCATTTTAATTTTGATACAAAATTACAATATAATGAGGGGGCAAAGGATCTTGTTGTAACCCTAAATGTTATTTCTTGTTGATTATTTATGATATAAGATGGCATGTCATTAGGTGGGTATGTTAAAAAGGTGGTGTTGTTACATTTTTTCGTGGGTTCTCGGACTTAATTTGATGTAAATTCACTATTCCTTGGCCTATTGACATGTTTAATGTCTCATTTGAAAGCTTACACTTTCTGCTATTTGTGACAGTAATTTGGCGTTCATGGGTTACATAATTTAAGAGAGACAATGGTTTGAACTTGGCAGTACAAGGGTGGTGGTGCCTAAGGATGCGGTGCCTACGGATGCGGTAGATACCAAAATTGAGACAATATCGCCATTTTGGAAGGTTTGACACTGCTGGAACATTCACAAATGGATTCTGTGACCTCAAATACATACAGATAGTCACCAACATGGCTAAAATTCGGTATATAATTACAGTAATTGGCAAATTTATCATTTTTAGACCTTCCTCAGACCCCCTTCCCCCTCGATCACTTTTTTGGGCAGCACCTTCTCATTTTTTGTCCGATTTTGACAAATTTGGTGTCAAAATGTTCAGGGGATCAAGCTGCATCAAATAAGAATTAGGGCAGAATGATTTGAAACATCACCATTTTCTCCCCTTGTATAGCCCCCTCTAATTAATTGAAGGTCATCAACACCAGGACCCTAAGGGGTCTTATTCAAGTTTAATGCATCAAAGTAACTATTAAAGTGTTTAGAACATATCCTGAAAAAATGAACAGTTTACCATTAATCATTCCAATTTATGACTTGCTTTAGTAAAAACAGGCAATTTTGAGAAAAACGCGTTTGAAAATTACAGTTTGCATTGCCGTCTATGGAGTAATTAACCATTAATTAGCTCATTATGCCAAAACAAAAGTGATATTTGGCTAAAAGGTTACTTGAATTGAAAGAGATCAATAATATTAACATCATATCAAACAATTGTTTTTTTGACCATTAAGACCATGTAACACATTTTTGACCCATCTCATGAAATGCCACCATAAGTCAGTTTAAAGGCTATTTTGGTTGATTTTAATGAAAATCGGCCGGCTATTTTGGCGGCCATTTTGGTGGCCATCTTGAATTTAAAATAATTATGCATGTGACAGAAAATCATGTTAGAATTTAGTTATAACAGGAAAGTTGGAAGTTTCCTGGTTATAAGGGGGTACACGGGAACCCCTCTTAAGTGCCAGACTCCCGGCCAGACTAACATGTTTTGATATCGATTTGATACCACATATCAAAATAAAGGGTTTTTACCTGAGATAACTTGTATCAAGTTTATACACTCAAAATGATTTAACACGGTTTTGTTTGTTACGGTGATTTTGGTGTGAAAAGCAGTCTTGACCGTTCGTCGGAACATTTAAAATACCATATCCCACAATATATAAAATATACCAATCATAATTATTAAAAGGAACTTTAAACTGACAATCTGAATTAAAAAAAATAATAATAACAAATAATAAATAAATGGCGCGCGCCCATATCACCTAGACAACAGACAACAAACCGCCAACCGTGAAATTGCCTTATATTTTGGCTGTGATTCAAACGTAATAATTGACATAAATGTCTTATATTTTAAGGGCTTAGCAAATATCCTTTGTGTTAATTCAATCGATCCGAAAGGGGACTTTAAAATTAGTCATCAAGAAAATAACGTTATGTTTCTCGTTGGTATGACCATGATGACTCTAACTTTTCCAACGAGACGGTATAACCCCGGGGTATAACGAACGAGATATCTTATTTATATATCTCGTTGGTAATACCATATCTCGTTGGTATTACTATATAAATGTTGATGCTGTTGATTCAAAATTGTATGCATTATGTTGCATTATGTACAGCTTACAAGGGGAAAAAATTAAAAGAAGCCCAATCACATAAGAAATATTTAAAGAAAATCAATCCATTCAACATCTGAAAATATATCGACTGCCCACATTTGTAACGGCTTGTTAATAATGCATAAGGGATCCGCGGTGTACTTAACGCCGAGGATTGATACACTGAGTGGCAGCAAACAGTGGTCTCATGTTTGTAACAATGCCAAATGGCCGTAAGCTACTTGAGTCGGCAATCACAAGTGTTAGCCACTCTACGGCCGTCATTTGATGGACACGATAGGTGATTAGAAAAAGAAAATTGTTTTGACGACTGAGAAGGAATTTGTCATTATCATGTCTTCCATATTCCAACGATTTGTGCCTCTTTATGTGTTTATTGCGGTGCTTTTTATACAAGGTAAGCGAGAAAAATATGTAGTATTTACTTAAAGATGACACCATAACTTAGCTATCGATAAGGGGTTTAACAAAGATTCAAAACTTAATGGAACCGGATGATTTACATGGTATATTTCGCAATTTTTTGATGAAATATTTACTTAAATCTTGATTGAAAGCATCACCATAACGTTTTCTTTTTTTATTCTTCAACATGAATTAAAAAGAAAAGGTAAAACCATTCATCATTAATAGCTTTAAATGATGTTAACCAAATACAGACATGTCACGTCAACTGTCACATGATTAGTGTGTTTAAGCAAAAATTGCACTTGACGCATTTTTTAATAATGCTAAACTCGGCTCTTTAATATTTTCAATCAATTCGACATTTATATGGGTAGATTTGGAATTTGATTCGTTGAGAATGGTTTCGCAGCGTATATTTAAACTGTATTTTGTTGATGTTTACAAGCCCTTAGTACTGAGCTAATCAATGATATATTTTAATGACAAATACCTCCATGTTTGTTGTGGTATTGATTTGAGTTTTGCAATGTCTACGTGCCTGCAAAAAGAGTTATATGTTATTTATATTGGTATGCTATTGGGCCACAGAGGTTTTTATCACCCCTCTTTTCTTTTTTTCTTTTTTGAAAGCCGACTTCGATTTCAGATGCTAGGGTTTGACATATATGGACTTTCTGGTATCATAAAAATCACTAGCCAGACGAGTAACTCCGGTATATTAAAGGGGCAATTCATGATAACCTTTTCATCCTCAAGGTCACCTCTATCAAAATTGAGTTTTTTAGCTAGTAAGAATCCTTGACTGGTATATGTTACAATCCCCAAACCATTCTTTCAAATATGTTTGCATTTTTGAGAAAACTAAGAAAATGTGTCATTTTCTTATTACTGTCGTGTTCTGACAGTAATCATGGTAATATTATTACAACCAATCCCGGGCAACCAATAGCCTACATGTATTGGGAATTTTAAAATGCTGAACGGCTTGTTACTTGAAAACGAATGGTCGGAATCAAGTTAAATTTCCAGCATACATTAATGTTGTACCATTTTTTTATTTAGCTAGAAAAGAGGTGAAGTTGTCATCACTACACGTCCGAATTGGACCTCCCTATAGTATTTAAGCAACGTAATGCATATGCATTGGCTAATATGATAAATTTTGTGGGCACTTTTGATGGTATTCCAAAAAATATTCCAAAATTGAATAAACTACTACTGTAAAATAATACTATAGCGAAGGCCAAGGAGAAATATACACTTCTTCTGTACAGTACTTTGGTTTTTAGGAAATTTCAGCGTGTAACTTGACATGCCATCATACATGTCATATATTTAAACAGTTTAATCAAAATGTTTCTTTCATTTCAACACCATTTTAATAAAATGTGTCAAGATCATGAGTGAATGTAATACCAATGCACCCGACATTTTCATCAGCAGTTTCTTAATATTAATCCATCTGTCATCTGAATCTAATTTAGAATGAAGATGTAATAATGTAAGTAACTGATTGGCATTGATAATGTGAGAAAAATTAGCAATATTTCCAAGAATTAGTGAGTAATCATGGTTGTCAAAGCAATACCATCGTCCAAAGGTAGTTCATCATTGTCGTCTGGGCTATGTTCGTTGTTATCTGTCATCGTGGTAATAAGCTTGTAACCGACATCATATAAAATTTGTAACAGTCTTAATGCAGTTATATACATTAATAAAGCTTTAAAAGATTGATCAGATGTTATCTTTCTGCCCTGTTCTTTATCTGACTTAGATACAGTGTAACAGATCACGTGTTCGAATCCTTTGTTAGTGGTAGAGAAACAAAGCAACACACAAACAAACATCCAAACATGAAAATAAAGCTCAGAGAATACAAAAAGTACAACAAAAAGGCCAACCCGCATGCTAAGCCGCATAGACAAAAACGTAAAGCAAAATATTTCTGAACTTCTCCCATGTCTAATGCCCGAAAAAAGCCCGCAACTCCCAAAAAATGGTTCCTGGTGCCAAGGGAAAATAAACCGGAACAAAAAACCTGGCAACCGAAAAAAAAATGGAAGGGGAAAATTCTGGTGGAACAAAAAAAAAAGCCCAAGCCCGGAAACAATAAAAAAAAAATCAAAAATTCCTCCTTAAAGGGCCCCCCTTTCAAAATTTAAATCTCTCAAAAAATCAATATCAAATCTAAACTTGGTTTAAAAAATAAGATAATAAACCTTGTAATTTTGAAAATACGCAATAACCATCTAAACTAAAGCAGTTGACAAAATCTTGTATGTGGTGGTAGTAATGGTGGTGGTGGGGAAGGAGCAGTGGGTTTGAGGCGCTTCATGTTTCCAAATAATGTTTCTATGTTGTAAGCAATGTGCATACCATCTGATGTACTATTCATGGGTCTATATGATCACTAAGTGATGATGAACTGCAATATTAATAAAACGAAATCTTTTAAAGGAGCACTAACACATATTTCATGTTTCATAGGTCTCATGTACATGATATAGCGTATATGATTTTATGAATTCAATTACATGTCAGCAAATTCAATTAATTTCATTTCATTTATAGATTTGACCGAGGCACTGAAGATCATTTTTAAGGGCAAGGGTATGCTTTGTCTAATGTATATAGCAAGCAACCATTACTTATTGAATCATTTATTTCAATCAAGAAAAAGATTCTGAAAAAATACAAGAAATATCAGAGAAATTGTTTCAGTGTACCTGTCCTTCACTAATAGTATAAATGAAACCATGATTGATAGACTCATAAATATAACCGTTTTTGACCGGTCTTCAAAAAGAAATCATTCTACAATACAGGTAATCACGTTACAAATGTGCTATTGATTTATTAAAGAAAGTCAGGCTTTTCTGTCTTGAATATATCATTGATAACATTCAGAAATAAATTGGTTTGGGTACGTCTACCTCATCAAGAATAAAGAATGTTCACCGGCTCAATCGTCTGACGATTACTGATTACTTGTATGTTTATGTTGACATTAAGATTGATTCACATGTTATTAATCATGTTAATGATAAATGAGAAAGCTCAATAAATCATCAACATACATCAGAAAACATAACCTTTTTGATTTGTATTAAAAGAAGATTCGCTGCATTTTTCGACTCAGATTTCCCAGTAAATTGTGTAACCAAAAAGGCAAAAGTAGAAAAAACATGAAAAATGCAGTCCACCACGTTTTGTCAGTTTGTCTCACGGTATGTGTATGAAATCTAATAAAACCATTTATGTATACCTGAATGGATTTGATGAAGCTGTAACTGTCTTCTCAATGAACGTCATAGATAACCTTGGTTCAAGTGAATCGTTTGGAAACTTGGATGAAAATTAACTTGAATGTATCAACAATATTACAGACATCTTTCCAGGGCAGGGCAAGGCTATTATACCTGACATGCATTTCAACTGCAAATGTCACGATGATCTCCAATGATTACATGGAGTCATTAGTTGTGTGATCGCGGTGACAAGATTTGTAATGAATATACTCCACTATGATTGTTTTAGATGTCTCAACATTTTTCATAATATTGCCATACATCGTGTATTATATCTTTAAATTATTTTATTATTTATTTGCGATTTTCATTATGAAATGAATGCAATTATTTCCATCCAATCAAACCAGAAAGATCATCTAATTATCTGTCTCGCTTATTGCGTGCCGAACGTAATTCTATTTTCTAGATTGTTTTCATCTTCTCTCTCAACATGCTTAATTTATACATTAGAAAACAAATTCGGCTCCCAAATTTGGATTTCGGAGAGATTTGCAGAATAATTTTGGCAATGATTGGTAAAGTTAAAATACGACAGATAAATTGAGGGAAGTGTTAGTACAACAACCAAGGGTCTTGAAATCAAGAAAGATCGTTGTAGATTATTCTCATTGCAAATCTTACGAAATCAACCTAAAGAAGGTGAAAATTATATAAATGGATCCAATATAGGGTTAGACTACCCATGATAAATATCACGATAATGACAATAGACTCCAACAATGATATTAAATCATTAGCTACATGATCACGATGTCGAGATGTCTAATGAGAAATTACCCTATCTATCAGTACACAGTACATGAAAAATGATGACATCTTTTGGAAGTCATAGCTCTGACTTTGTAAATATTCCATACATTGTATATTTGAATATTTCGATGATGTGAGATCCGGTTATATCTTATTTCAGAAATCGACATGGTGTAAATTTGTCCCCTTTTATCTCTAAATATTACTTACAAAAAGTTATATGCTAATTTCGCTGACTTTTTAAATATTCCATACACTGTATATTTGAATATTTCGATGATGAGAGATCCGGTTATATCTTATTTCAGAAATTGACATGGTGTAAATTTGTCCCCATTATTTCTAATACTTAGGTTCTACAGTACTATTTAAGCTTTCTCAAATATTCAAAAAGTCAGATGATTACTTCTTATACCAGACTCTGCTAATATAGGTTTGTATTTATGGAGATTTAAAAAGCAATCATGGTTTTCTCATTGAAGATTACTCTTTCAAAAAAATCAAAAGGAGTCTCTATGTTATTCCGTGCTCTGTCAGTTCTGTGACAGTTTAAGAAATCGTTTTCAGTTCTAAAAAAAATCACAAAATGTAGACTTATCATTGCATTCCTAAAAATTCTTCGCCAAATGACTGCGGGAATGACTTCTCATCAAATGGCGTCAAATTCAAGAGAAATGTCGAAAAATAGACACAATGATAGATCAGTAAACTTAGGTGATTCGTTTATGTCGCAATCAACATAAATGCGTGGTCATTTTTCAATAGAATAGTGAGATTATTGGCTAAATACGTCGCAGTGAAAGATGGTCAAAGGAAAATTATGAGGAAAATGGAATATTGGTATTCATAGTTTTATCAGCAACTCAAGTATTCTTTTGCATCATTCTTTCATTATCATGGAAAACTATCTGCATCAATCTTAAGCAAAGATACAGTGAAATTTGCCGTCATCTTAAAGTAAGACACAACTTGCTTCGCAGCTATACAATTGTTTAATGATTTTAACACATTGTGCAATTGATGGAATAAAATGCTTTGATTTTTATTTTTCACGTTATACGTTCATATCTGTTAACAACTACTTTTTCTACAAATTTAAAATCTGCAGCGACAGCTACACGCCTAGTCTTTCCTCTCATGTTTAGAAACTTCACCAATAGTTTAATGAATTAAATTGAAGACTTTTTAAGAACCGGTCAGCAGAATCATTGCAATAAAAATTACCACATGCTCAAAATGGTAGATCTAAGGTAGTACTGATCTAAGGTATTATTCTTCTGTCAGATGCAACATTTCTTATGGGTTTGGTATGGGTATGGCAAGAATAGCACATAACGGGGTGCTATAACGCTCATCTGAGATTCAGATTGCGTTTTGTGTATGATAACTTCAGGTGCCCAAATGATATAGGCCAACTGAGAGCTTCTGAGCATGGATCTTCAAAATTACAACTCCAAAGCACTCTATCATGTGTCTATCTAATCTTCGATACCACTAATTAACTGATTCGTTTAACTTTTATTGCATTCTCAACTGTTTATTCCGTTAACTCTAACGAAGAGACTCTAACCAAACATACATACACAAGCCTTAACTGAAGCTGTCAAAATCGCTCCTAGTGTTGCCATGGAAACGCAAATAATAAAAACACATAATGTCAAGTTATTTAGTTATTGAAGTTCCTTATGACAATGATAGCTGAGCAACTGCAATAAAAAGACATTCAGTTTTTTCTTGTTCTCGAAAATAGTTTTGATGGAGTTGGGGTTTTCTTATAATAGTGTATTCATTTAAATGTTCAAACCAAAAGTAAATGTTATCGCTCGATTAATTAGTTCGGGCATATTTATCTTTTCCGTTTCCTAAGCAAATCTCGGAATTCTTTTTTTAGACTTATGTTGTCTTATTTACACAAGTTTAATGAGTTCATACCGCCTGTAAACATTAACAGAGAGACAAAGTTAAACAGAGAAAACCAGGGGCAGTATGAAGGTATTGTATCAGATAAATTGAATTTGGACTCCCTTCACGTCTGACTTGATGCCATCAGGGAAACGGTTTGCTTGTTGTGAATACAAACCGCTGACGTACTATAACCGTAAACAACTGAAAAGTGGACTAAACGGGAGCGGGTTTTTAGGCCCTTTGGTCTCATTCTTACATTAAACGTGTATATATTGCAACCATTATTTGTATAAAATCTTAAACATTTGAATTGAATAAGGACACTATTATAAAGTTTCTGTTCTTAACCTGTTTAAACATTAACATAGACCGGTTTGGTCTTTTGAAATACATGTTCTACGATAAAACTAACAAGACAAGTAACTATATTTGATAAAAATTCTTTTGCATAAGATAATACCAAAAAGAGGATCTTTTGATAATTGTTTTGATAACGATATTATTTTAAATCCTGGTTACCAAATCAGATGGAAGGCTTGATCAAGTTTAAGAAATGTTCTTTGACTAATAATATTGCAACCATTTGTATAAAATCTTAAACATTTGAATGGAATAAGGACACGATTATAAAGTTTCTGTTCTTAACCTGTTGAAACATTAACATAGACCGGTTTGGTCTTTTGAAATACGTGTTCTACGATAAAACTTTCAAGACAAGTAACTACATTTGATAAAAATTCTTTTGCATAAGACAATACCAAAAAGAGGGTCTTTTGATAATTGTTTTGATAACGATAATATCAAATCCTGTTTACCAAATCAGATGGAAGGCTTGATCAAGTTTAAGAAATGTTCTTTGACTAATAATATTGCAACCATTTGTATAAAATCTTAAACATTTGAATGGAATAAGGATACGATTATAAAGTTTCTGTTCTTAACCTGTTGAAACATTAACATAGACCGGTTTGGTCTTTTGAAATACGTGTTCTACGATAAAACTAACAAGACAAGTAACTATATTTGATAAAAATTCTTTTGCATAAGACAATACCAAAAGAGGATCTTTTGATAATTGTTTTCATAACGATAATATAAAATCCTGTTTAACAAATCAGATGGAATACTTGATCAAGTATAAGAAATGTTCTTTGACTATTATATTGCAACCATTTGTATAAAATCTTAAACATGTGAATGAAATAAGGACACTATTATAAAGTTTCTGTTCTTAACCTGTTGAAACATTAACATAGACCGGTTTGGTCTTTTGAAATACGTGTTCTACGATAAAACTTTCAAGACAAG
>JXSR01S004274.1:0-14768 GCA_000969725.1 Ophiothrix spiculata
TTTACTCTAATTGCTCCATGGTTTGGAAGTCACATAAAGCAGTTTGTCCCCTGTGCAAATGCCCCATGGCCACTGCATGCAAGGTATACCTGGTGGTGACACTATGATGAGTTAGTAGGCTTTTGGCAGCAGTCAATGTATACAAGCCAGCAGGCTGCAGTCTAGACATAATGGTACTCGTGGGAGAGGAGCTACCGGTCTGTGAAAGGACCAACTTCAACATCACAGGGTTTATTCAGCCACAATAATATTCGGTGGACTTCTTGACAACAAATGATGCAGATAGGTTCACTGATAGATATCTAATGGTATGCCCAGAGGAGGTAAGTTTTTCTTTTTGTAAAAAAAAATATACAGGCTCATTCCATTGAAAACTAAACCTTTTTTGATTTCAAGCAAAAAATCAGCTTTTTTATTTGACCATATGAGCAGTTTTTTCAGTCATACGTTTGTTACTCGGTATGTGAAAAGTATTTTCTAATCAGAAATTTTGAATTTGTTCTACCCGTGCATGAATGAGCACTCGTTTTCATTCAAAAATGTCACAAACGTTACCAAAAAGTTACACCAAAATGTCACAAACATTACCAGATGTTACCAAACAAACCAATGCATTTAAAGAAATCCTAACAATAGAATTTCCTACCACTTTTATGAACTATTTGTAAATATGTTACCAATCATCTGTGAAAAGCGCAAAAAAAAATTTGCTAACATGTCAGAGAAATTTTACTTTGAAGTCATTTGGAGCAAAACAACATTTCCGTGCGAGGTCACAAACGTTACCGAACGTTACATGAACTTTATTCAGTATTTTGGCAATTATTTTAATCTTTAAACACCAGCATGTCTTGATCCCACCAGTGAGCACCATTATCAACAATAAACTCGCAGATATAATGTTTTTGCTAGGTTTTGTGGCCATTTAAAAGTGAAATGTTTTCAAATTTTTCGGTCACAAACGTTTCTTTGGAATCACCCTACATATATGTAAATATATGTAAATGCACATTGCGGATGTTACTACTGATATATTGACGTGAAAACAGAATTATTTACTTTATTCATTACTTACAAGTAGATGTTGTTTAAGTGCCCTGTCAACCTTTTGTTTTCAGAAATGGTTTTCCCCTGTAACCCAGCAACGGATGTGTAATTTTTGGCTCCAAGGTCCAAATCATGTTTTGGGACATTTCCAAAGGAGCTTACGAGAGAACGCTCAGGCGTTCCAATTTGTATTGAGTGCAAAATAATTCAATATGGACTGTATACACCTATATTACAATTCAGGATTGAAAGGGTTAATTTGCACGCTGCCAGATGGCAAGCTGCATGTAACACCAATGATTATATTTAAGGGCACTAGAGCATGCACACATCTCTCAGCAGGAAAAGAATGAGAGGAACACTTGCATGCAAGCGACATTTCCACAAAAACCATGTTGTGACGAGGCCATTATGAAAGAGTGGATTATGGAACTCTGGGAACCCGCTCTTCAAAAAATGTAAAAAAAAAGTTTGCTTGTTGCAAATGTCCACAAAGCACAGAAAACAGACGCTGTTCTACGCAAGCTGAAAGATCTCGGCACCACCCGTGTATTGATACCACCTGGATATACGTCGCTTATCCAACCTCTTGATGTTGTTTTCAACAGTAGCTTCAAGAAGAGATGTGGTGATTTATTCACCAAACATTTGGAAGTAAGAAAAAAAATAAAACCGCTACATGAACATATAAGAACAATGATCATGCACAAGTTTAGATTTGATGTTTGTAGGTTCAATTTTCATCTCAAAATATACGAACAAAATAAAAACTTCCATGAAAAACCCTCGACAGTTAACCTATTTTGATATTTATTGTAATTTATTACACACAGTTACTGTGCTCATTCTCATTCTGCCATTTGAATATAAAGGTCTTCATACAGGATGTTTTAGCTGTTGGTATGCGCCATTATGGACATACCAGTATGGAAGTGGATATCACCTCAAGAGAGATCCTAACAATCCCCTTGACCAAAATTCTATATCTTTTATTACGTGCAGAACAATGGATGATAAAGGCCAGCATCAAAAGAGACCATGCACCAATTGTTGCTGCAATTTACGAAGCTGTCCAATAGTCGAGACAGCAATTAGTTTTGAAACCGAAGTGTAAATGCGCTACGTACCCCCTTTGCATTTTACAGTTCCTTTTTTGTGTGTTGCGCTCCAACCTTTGTTTACCTTTTATTTTAGTGGAGTGCATCTTTAAATTTTTCTTTAAGAACTCCAACATAGCTTTTAGCATAGACCTAGATCAGTTCTCCCTCTATATGACCGAATGCTTAAACATGATGAGTGCTGTCCAAGGTTTGGGTGAGTTAGATCATACTCACACCCTTCAAAAACTTGCCATGAAATTGCCTCACAGATTAAAGAACTCTTGGAGAAACAAAGCATTCGAAGTTGGCGAGAAGAATGGGACAGTCAAGTTCGAAGATTTTGTTGCATTCATAGATAAACAAGCGCAGATAGCATCCAACCCGGCATTTGGTAACATCACGCAAGTAGTAGAGCGAGATGAGAAACGGGGTTCAAGCAGGAGTCCTAGCGACTATAGAAACAACAGAAGAACGACGTTCGCAACCAACGTGAACCATAGCTGTGCCTATTGTCAAAGGAAAAATCACACAACTTCTGAATGCAGACAACTAGCCAAGCTAACTCCTAAGCAAAAATCATATTTCTGTTTCGAGAAGAAATTGTGTTTCGGTTGCTTAGAAACAGGTCATAGGAAGACAAAGTGCCATCGTAAAGAGCAGTGTAAGAAATGTGATAGACAACATCCAACAATACTGCATGACACAGATAGAAAGTCACGAGCAGACTCGGCAAATAACTCAACAAGCCAAGATGATCAGAACGACAATCCACAAGTATCAAATAACCAAATGAACTGTGGACTTACAGGCGCTATCAACGAGAACATAGAATCATCTAACCCATCAATAATACCGATAGTCGTGCGTTCTCAAGGAAGTGGTCGATCCATTTGTACTTATGCATATTTAGACGATGGAAGCAACGCCGTCTTCTGTACACGTAGACTACAGCGATTACTAGGCATAAAGGGTAGACCCACCAAATTGCATATACAAACGATCAATGGAGAGAAAGCAACATAAACTCATCTGATAAAAGGCTTAGAAGTGCTTGATATGAATGAGGAAAATGTCATAGCAATCCTGGAAGTGTTCACACAAGAGAGCATTCCTGTAGACCCGAATGATATTGTTAACGAAGAAGACTTCAAAGACTGGTCTTATTTGAGTAATGTTAACCTACCAGAGTTAGAAGACAAACATATTGATTTGTTAATCACCAATAATGTGGCCAAAGCCATGGAACCATCGGAGATCATCTTGTTGACAGTTTAAAGGGAGATCATTCCACTGGCAGTGTGTTAACCAGAATGGCTACACCCCGACACCTGGGCCCGACACCAAGATTTGGGCACACTTTAACCAATGAAGTGTGGAGAGACAGCCATTGTATATGGTAGCTTGAACTTTTGTGATGGCAAATTTGTTCATATGAACAACAGCATGTATGCGTATACTTTGAAAGATCTTGAGGGGAGAACTCGGCAAATAGAATTACCTAACATTGCATATCATTCAGCTATATATCTGGGACAGAGCCATTTGGCAATAATTGGTGGCTGCAAATTAGAGAATAAGACTATGCTTTGAGAAGGACAACTCCATTTAATTGAACTGACTGGCAATTAATTCACAGTCGTCAGAAGCAGTGGTGGCACCAGCATCTCATCACAGTGGGGGCAAACGGGGAGCAAGACAAATTTCTGGGGGGGCAAAACAATTGAAAAAAATTCACGCGTGTAGCGCGCAAAAATTGTAGGCCTAAATTTTTTTCGGACAAATTTGTTTATTTTGGGTAAAAAACACCCATTTTTGACTAAAAAAATGATATCTAATGGTGAAACACGTGCGAAGCGCGCCTTTTTTTTTAATTTTATGTCAAAATGATCAATAAAAAGGGGTAATTGAGAGAAATATGCACCTAAAAGCTTCTGAATTTTTTTTTTCGGGGGGGGGGGGCAAGCTGGGAAGGGGCAAAAAATTTTCTTGGGGGGAGGAACAAATGCCCCCCATGCCCCCCTCCCCCACAACAACCCCCCACAACAGATGGTGCCGCCACTGGTCAGAAGTTTTGATGCCAACTTGTTCTTATCATCACACACTGCAGAACAATTTGGCAATTACATTTACATTCTCGGAGGCTTTGAGGCACTGTCTCCTGCTGGGTTGACCATGCCCTCATCTTTGATCCAACGGAATTATATTCCATCTTTACTGCAAGGATGTTTGTGTATTAAAAAAGACAGTTTGCAAAATACAACATTGACCACCACTACACACATGACTACATCTGAGAAAGAAGAGTTAAGAGTCAGAACCAAAGCTGGAGTTACAACTTGACATTGACTGCCACTACACACATGACTGCATCTGAGAAAGAAGATACTGATTTTTTATCATTATTTTAAATAATTTGACCTTTGAACTGTGGGCTTTGACCTTTGGGGTCAAGGGTACCAAAAATCTGTTCAGTATATTTTTATCAATCTATCTATGCAAGAACCATCATGCCAGCACCTTCCTATGGTCAGATACTGATTTTTGATCATTTTTTAAATAATTTGACCTTTCTTGACCCCCTGGATGACCTCCAATCAAAACTTCCTGAACACCCGGAAGGTAGCCCCGCCCAAGGATTGGTCGAAATCTGTAGACGAAGAAGCGTTTGACCCCCGATGACCTTGGGTCGCAAAATCGCAAACACCCCCATAGCCCCTCTACCCAAGGATCATCCTGTGCAAGATTCATGAAAATCCATCGAAAGTGTATGAGAAGCATATTTACGAATGTTGGATAGACCGATAGATAGATAGACATAGATCATGGTTCTATGAACCCAGCACTAAGTGCATGGGTTAAAAACGCTAGGGCTTCAGGGGGCTCTGCCCCTGACCCCCACAAAACTTAATACAAACGATTTATTTGCATGTTTCTACACATTACCCACAAAAATATGTGTTAGGAACACACTTAGAATGCAAAAAATGCTATGGTTTCAGGGGGGGGGGCGAAGCTGACCCCCACCAAGGGCCTCTTCCCACTGGACACCCGACGGGAGCTCAGCCCCCTGGACCCCCCCACTTCAAAATGAAATGTCGCCCCTGATTTCACATCAGGTTGACACTGTGCAGGAGGCAGAGCTAAATGTGGCTTCTGATGAGTTTTATGCACACCAGCATTAAATGCCCTGGCAAAAAATAGGTACATTCATATGTACTAAAATGTACCTAGAATGTACCTAATCTGTACCTAATATAGTATAGGTACATTTTAGGTATACTAAGCATATACCTATGACACGGTCCTGTTGTGGAAATGTACCTATTTTGTACCTAATTTAGAACTTGGTTGACAAACAACTTGGATTTATCTCAGAAGTATACCTAAATATACCTATTTTGTACTTATGATTATTTGACATACCTAACTTTACCTATTTGAGATTTTCACTTTGCATGTACCTAAGAATACATATTTCAGACTTGGACTTGGACTCCTGAGATAGGTGATCTTAGGTACATCTACAATCCTCGCAAAAAGTTGTTGGAACACTTTAGTGCACACAACTGCAAAACTAAATCAATAAGTCAATTGAAGAGCTGTTAACATTAGGCTGCTTTTCCCCTCCCCCTTCCCCATCATTCAATGTTGCGACACCAAAATCACACGGATTTCCAATGCCGCAACATTGAATGGGGGAGCGGGGGTACACTTACGCTTAAATAAACCCGGGTGTTCCAAGACTTTTTGCGAGGATTGTAGGTATATACATAAAAAATCCTGTTTTGGAACTGGAAACTAGTGATTCTAGGTGATATAAGTACATGTAGGTATATACCTAAAAAACATGATATAGGTGATCTTAGGTACATCTAGGTATATGGTATATAACTAAAAAGTCCTGTTTTGGAACCAAAAACTGGTGATTCTAGGTGATATTAGGTACATGTAGATATATACCTATACAATCTTGATATAGGTGATCTTAGGTACATCTAGGTATATTCCTAAAAGTACCTAAAATTTGCTTATTTGGTTCCAAATCAAACATTTTTAGGTACATATATATAGGTACATATTAGGTACAGTACCTAAGTATACCTATTTTTTGCCAGGGTGCTCCATCTGCCAAAGCATGTGCTGATAGATGCAAACTTCAGCTGGAACATGGATTAAGTAACGCTATGCTGACACTCTTATCAATGATAATACAGGTGCTGTGGCCAGCTATTGCTGCTGCTGACAAATTTTCAACAGGGCCAGCCAGAGCAGAAGCCTGAATGAGAAAATTTTACTCCATATCAACCGCATCACCCCTTATAGACAAGACGAAGAAGGACATATCTGGATTGTGTGAGATATTTTTACGCCACATATTTATGCTTAGACATGAAAAGGTAATGCAAAAGGAAGTGACGAGTACAGAAAATACCACAACAATACTTGGTAGGCAGGAAGAGAATGCCCTTATTAAGAAACTAGGTTGTCTTTCACAAAGGAGTGGGTAGAGACACAATCAAGGGGTGGACTGACAACTGTCAATGATTCAACTTTTTTTTTAAATGGAGACGGTCATTTGACAAGAGATTCCAACTGACACAACACAGCTATAGAATAAGGATCTGGTTGCACCGATTACGAAAGCTTTTTTGGAAGAACGCTCCACAGATTTCAGACGGATGTGCTTGCCAATACAAATTCAAGGGTCCGTTTTTATGTAAGATATGTTACAGAGGACTTTCAGTTCAATATTCATCAGCACTTTTATGAAACATGTCACAGTAAGGGAGCGAGTGATGGCGAAGGAGCAGCAATCAAGTCAGAAGCAACTAGAAGCAAACTGTTATGGCTGGCACAACTGTTATACGAAATTCAGTAGATCTTGTATATTTTACAAGGTTGCATCTGACAAAATCAGCACCAGAGGGTAAGTGTTGCCAAACTTTTATACACACCATGTTTCATGTCCATGCAATTGAAGAAGACTGTGAGAGAGTGAAAGAGCCAACCAATAAAGGGTACCCGGAAGACACATGCATTGAAGAATGTGAAGGCAGAAGTAGGAGGAACAACCTAAGAATTAAAAATCTCCCGGAGGGAGCTGAAAGAACAAATAACACTATTTGTGTAATTTTTGTGAGAATGGCCAATAAAGCAAATGAGAAATGTGAATGTAGATCTGATTTTTTCCAACAAAGCGTATGCATATTTGGCTCTAAGGGGTTGGGGTAAAAATTCTGCATTTTATTACAAATTTAATTAAAAATCAATGATTAATGGGTTTTTTTATATATAAAATTTATTCATGCATATTTTTTTCTCAAATAAAAGATAATTTTGCCAGGAATAGTCATTATTCATGGATAATAGATCACAGTTTACTATATGTGACCCATCAAATCGAAAGGTACCTAAATACCGGCATAGTAAATTACGAGATATGGGCCATTGAAACTTCATAGTCAAAAATCATGTCCAAGGTCGAATTTCTAATTTAATTAGAAACGTTACCTTTGAAGTGTATTCTATCATATTAATCAGTCCTTCGAACATCCAAAACATAAGACAAATATTTTAAAAACCAAGATGAAAATCCTTTCTCCATTCAAATTTTACCAGTACAGAAACTTTCAATCTCAATTTTCTCAGAACTATGGTTTTCTGATTCAGCCTGATGCCTTTTACCAATTTGGATGTAACTATGCAATCGAACATCCAATAACAAAAAGCAAGGTGTCATTTTAAAGCTTAAAATGTAATCTTTCAGATGATAACAAAAAAACTATTTTCATTTTGGGACCCTTAAGGTACCTTTTGATATGACGGGTCACATATGGCAAACCTATTTGTACATCGTCATTTTTGGAGAGGAATTGCAAAACGATCTGAACCAATTTTCAGTCTAGCTTACAACACTGAAGTAAATGAAGTGAAGCGAATTCAAAATGTTTTAAGTCTTTATCATTGTTCATGTTTATGTATACTACCAACTTTGACAGTTTTTGTTTAAAACACTGCCAATAAATTGAATTTCATGCCATAGAGTTAAGGAGCTGGCCAGGAAGTCCTGAAGAAAAATCTGTGTCGATCTGACTGAAAAGGAAAACAAAATTACATACACTGGTCATTATACAGTCAGTGCTCAGAGAAAACGAAAAGGCACATATATCCTACAAGATATGAATGGAAAAAATTTGAAAAAATGCTGTCCATGGAATGAACTTGAAAGCATATATAATGAGAGGTAAAGAATAATTTAACAAATGCATTACATTTTCTATTTGGTAGCCCGTTGAGAGTTTTGCGCTGTTTAGGGGTAGGTAATTATGTTTGTGTATCGATAGGTAGTGAAACATGAAAGCGCATATTTTTCTCCTTCTCATAACCCCTGTAAAGTTTCACGCCAATGCTGAATTACTGGAATATTTTTGTTATATTAATAATCTATAGGTTTCTTTGGGTCACTCTCAGACACATATTTGCCTGTAGCATTAATTGGCTCAAGATATACGAGTGCTGAGGAAGGGATCTCTAATTAGTGATTGTTTTCAGCTTGATGCATATTGACCTGTTTAATACATTCACTGTTAGTACCGTTGTGAGCGACACTGAATCTTGTGTTATTAAATCCAGTGGCTTGGGGTTCTGAACAGAATCTTTCATTTCAACTGGTGTCTAGTATTGTCAAAGCTGGGGTATAAGAAGCTATAAGAAGTCTAAAGAGTCATTTTTAAAATTTTAAGTAAAAGTATACTTTTTCTGCTTCCTTGTGATGAGAGGAACATGTTGGTGTGGTTTTAAACGAGATTTGACTAGTAACATGTTATGGGTGTCATTTGTGCGGCCATCTTAGATTTCTCAAAATGCTCAATGGTGCGGATTTTGCATCATTCAGTTCTGGAATCTACGGGTCTCAAAGATTGAGAATCAGTCAAGAACAATTGCGCAGACTCCATTTTGCACTCTTTCTTTTTTCATACATACTATTAGAAGACGAGGAAGAAGCGGACAAGTTTAAGATTTGTAGTTGATGAGTTTTGTGAAGTTTCCTTCTTGCCTTTATTTAGTTTTGACGAAGATGGATTTTACGCGCTGAAAGAGGCACTGCAGCTGCCACCACAAGTTCATTGCGATAACCATAGTCGTGCTACAGGTAAGTGATGCAACTAGAAGCAATTATATATAACTGAAAAGGTGCGATGGTTAACACAGAGAAAGATAAAATTTGACAATCGAAATACAACTTTCTAAATGATTTATAACATGGTTATGGATGTCTTAAACATTTGATTTTTGGTCCAGAAAATATTGCGTTGAATTATAGCAGGCTTGTTGAAATTTAGCTATCATAGAAATTGTCTAACTTAAATTTCAACCCAAATTATGCTTAAATCTTTGAGTAAATGTCTTGTGATTTCATCATCATAGATATTGCCTTGGATAAAATTCACCTGAATAACATATTGTTATGATAAAATGGAACTGTATTAGCAATTGATGTGCAAACGGTACTAATAGTATGAAATTTTCATGGGATAAAATAGACCCTGATGTTACATCAAGTTTATCCTTAGAGCTAATTTGTTAAATGCTTATTCAATATTTCCACCTTACTGAAAATTTTGTTGGCACTTATACTGGGTTAGTACATTGTCGGACCAAGAACATATTAATATTGTGTATGTTCACTTAATTTCTCTGCTTAAACTACATTAGAATCAGATAAAAAAATGTCAGTTAATCAATTTGGTTGATGGTTACATTGCATAGAGCAGGTTATTGATCTTGTGAGATAAATAACCCCCTAAGAACTCTGTAACACATCAACATAATTATAGAATTCATTTCATTGCCCAAGGGGCGCACCATTTGATTCGCAGGGGGCATGGAAGTTGAGGTTGAGTCAAATTCTTTTTTTTTTCTTTGTCCTAAAGTAGCTGGGTAAAGGTTTTTCCCCTGTTAGTCTTGGATCAAGACTTTTTTCCACCGCCAAAAAACTTCCATGCCTACCTGAGAATCAAATGGTGCGCCCCTAACGTACACTATTTTGTGTTATACATTGAATTTGTTATCTAAACAATGGTGTCCATTGGGAATACATTCAGTACACAAAACTGTTGTACATTGTACATTAGAGCTACATTAGCCCTATACCTTGATGTATAACAGTGCTCAGAACATTTATATCCATGACAAAAATGACACTTTGGTCATTTTTACACAGATAAAGGGTTTAAAGAAGCATAAATGTGCATTAAGCTCTTTAGGTACACCAAGTTCAAGTCTTAAACAATGAAAAACACTATTCAGTAGGTTTTGTCACTGGATGATAGGACAAACATACAGTCCTGCTTGACATTAAAACTTGAAAAAGTTATCAGAAATGGAAAAAACACAAGCAATATGATATTTACAAAACATTTGTTAACAATATAAATAGGTATACATACGAGGGGGTATCAAAAAGTTTTAAAGATCACCAAGAAGAAATACAGCCAGGAACTTAATTTTATTATATTACCCTAAGTCATCAATAGCCACTGTGCAAAGTAACACATTTCTCCCACTTAAAACTGACTGTCCACAGACCGACGCTTTAGAGGTCTTCTTTTAACCAAAAAATACACATTGTATTGTGCTAAAAATCAATATCTTCCAGTCGACCATGCTTTATGACATCAATGTGGCATCATTTTTTGACTGATTTCCATAATTTTGGTATAATTGGAAAGAGGAGATCCTAACCTATACTATGGTATCAAATTTCTAAATTTTGGGTGTGTCATCACAGAATTACTGGGCTCTATCTAACCCTTCAAATGCAAGAATTTATTCACGTCACAATTCCTTGATTTCTCCATGCAGTTCATCTGGTTAGCGGAGGGTTGTTGTTGACATATATCGACACCTGTATAGAAAGTATAAATGCCATGGATATTATTTTTGCACCATAATATACATAAGGACGAGTGACCATCATGACAAAAGTTCATCGACATAACACCTTTCCTTCTGGGTGATCTTTAAAACTTTTTGATACCCCCTCGTATGTGTCATATTTAGGGGCTGAACATTTCAATATCACATAATAAATGCATGAAAATATGATATGTTGATATTGGAAAATGTAAAACAATTTTCTGATTATTTATCAACAAACAAAAACATTCAATAACTCGATTGACAAAATAGCATAACCAAGAATAAGAGTTTTGGCAGTAGAGGTTTGGTTTCTCAATTACCCAAGATAATTTTGACTGTACACAACTATCTATTTCGCATCAAGCTCAAGTTGTCAAAGTTTTACTGTTGTTAAACTAATAAAAAAAAAACAGCATTCTATTTGGCTTTTACATTTGTACACCAAACTTTAACATTTGAGGTCATTGATCACCTGGATTCCATACATCCTACCTTACTCCTGGTTGGCAATCATCCTGGCCATTCCAACCTCTTTTCCTCCGAAGTTTTGAATCAGCATTCTCCATCCTCCATTTCTCTGTATTTGTGAATCAGCCTTTTCCATCCTACGTCAGGTACCCTGTGCAATTGCAAGCAGCATCCTTCTTACATTAATCCTGGTTTGGTTCTCTGTGTTTCCAACTTGCTCCTCATAGAGTCATCAATGTCTCATATAGTCTTTCTCATGGAGTCAGAATCAATCTCCCATACAAAGTCTTTCTCATGGAGTCTGAGTTATTGAGTCATTAATCTCTCACAAAGTCATTAATCTCTCACAAAGTCATTCATCCATCCAGTTCTCTTTAAGCATTCATTAAGCAATCATAAAGTCAAACTAGTCATCATGTAAAGTAACCATAGTCCTTGCTAGTTGTATCTCAAATCACAGTCTTTGTCCAATGTTATGCAATTTCCTATATCCTGGATCCTATGTCCTTCCATTTGTTTGGTCCTATTTTGTTTATCCAAAACTTGGGAAAAAAATGTTGGCAAAATTGAATATTTTCTGTGAACAAGATTTTTTGCAACTTCAAAACAAGCTAATGTTAACTTAAATTTCATAAAACTTGGATTTGGTCATTTAAAGTATTAAGAATAGTGATCTGTTTCAATCACAAAATTAAAAGGGAGATTTTTATACCACATGAAAGCGCATATTTTTCTCCTTCTCATAACCCCTGTAAAGTTTCACGCCAATGCTGAATTACTGGAATATTTTTGTTATATTAATAATCTATAGGTTTCTTTGGGTCACTCTCAGACACATATTTGCCTGAAGCATTAATTGGCTCAAGATATATGAGTGAAACTTTATAATTGCTTTGTAGGTGATTCATTGAAAACAGAGAAAAATGTTAAAGTTGTCGCCAGATTGAATTACCTATATATCTTTAGATAAACAATAGAACATAGAGTGTATTAACATAAAATTACAAATACCTGGACTTAAAATCTCCATCTTTGATAATGATTTGTTGCATTTCCAAATTTACTTCGGTCCTGCCAAGTTGTAGAACGTGCTTACGTACAGTTGAAATCATCTGGAATGCAAAAAATAAAATGAACATCGAAATAAAATATTTACATGAAGATAAACTATTAGAGGATTTAGTTCAAAACGAGACTTGAGCTAAAACAGCTTACAATAGAGAATCACGATTGTACTGTCAGGGTGTCCTCAGATTTGCATAATCATGACATGATTACAGGAAATGAGTCACATGTCAGCATTTATCAAATTTGAATTTTGATTACAATATAATTGTGCATTTAAAAAAGCAAAATTTGGTCCAAACCCAATAGTTAATTGGTTTCCTGGTTCAAAAGATACTGTAATTCTGTGATCTTTAAAAACAATGAAACAAGAAAAGGATTACCCTTTAACTCAAAATTAGTATTTACAACATCCGACTCCTTCACCGATTGATCCATTTTATCCTGGGCTTGTTTTATCATGAAGAAAGTGCAATATATGCACCCAATATCCTTTCCTATAGTCATATGAAATTTGGGATCCATGATTCAATAAATGGCCAAAACAGGTAAGGAATTATCTTTACCCATCATTTGAAGGTATCAATATCTGCTCAAAAAAAGCCAAATCAGTCAAAAAACAAACAGGTGCCCTGATAGTTGACTCTTATACTACTTAAATTACCAATTCTTGATACTAGCTTGTGACTTGCTACAATTAAGTAGTTGAGAAATCCTATTCAAAATCTTCACATTCAAGGAACCAATCTAATACCCATTTAACTGTTTCTTGCACTTCCTGTCTCATGCATGATAGTCAACTAAAATGAGATTTGTGCAATAGAATTGCCATGGTAGTGGGTTATTTCTCTTCTGAACTGTTTGGTATCATGTCAGTCAAGTGGGATCAGTACTGAGTGGGATTATTTCAATGATCAAGGTATACATAGAGTAGAATCGTCATTTTACTCAAGGTATGTAAAGATATGAACAAAGTTAGTGCATATTCTCCTTTCTCCGTTATTGGCAACAACACCTCACTTTGGTATATTAAAAGATCAAAAGGCGTTATCAGTGTCCACCAAAGATTTGGGCAGGAAGTATATCAAATCATCACTGCCAGGAATACCCCAACAGTACTGATCAGGGTCATTTCCCCTCTTATAAGAAACTCCATTTATCCTGGTGAAAAATGCCAAAATGTTGCTTTAGACATTTTTGAAAAATGTTGTTTTTCTCATGGTAGTTTATTAACTGTTCTGTACTGTGGGATGTCATGCATAATAGTCAATTTGAGATTATTTCCACAAGGTGTGTGCACTTGAATCTTCATAGTACATGTAGTAGATTATTTCTCTTCTGGACTGGGATAAGACTATTCCATACACCAAACATACCGTAATAAGGTTTTTGTCTGAAAGATAACAGAGAGAAAAAAGTAAACATGACACCTGCTCCCTCAAAGTGAGTGAAAGGTCACAAATCTCAATATTTAGCCCTCAAGTTTATTACATTATTCTAAGCTTAAGACATGTAATATGTCATATTTTCTTTAATTTTCAAACATAAATGACAGCATCAACGATGTATTACCAGCTTCTAATATTGTGCTGCTGCAGTAGAAGGATGTAGTTAACTGCTCGTACATGTTGCCAGATCTGATGTATACTTAAAGGTATATAATGAGCTACATGCAGGAGCCGACAACTGCATCTTTTTTGGGACGGCTACACACATATTAATAATCCAGTTATCGATCGCCGGAAGTATCGATTGTGGGAAGTATCGATTATCTATTGACATGTCGATAAACAAAATCAACCATTCAATCAATTTACAGTGTACTTGCATGTGATGACATGCATACCCCATGAAGGAGTCTATTAGTACAGGGGACTAACGGCTTAATGTGACTTCCGAACCACGGAGTAAGTAAAGTTTCTAGCCCAAGGAAACAAGAAGATGAAAACCGCCACGGCCGGGGCTCGAACCCACAACCTCTGTATTACAAAACTTGTGCTCTAACCGCTCTCCTGGTAGTATCGATACCAAATGACATCAAGGCCGAGCCCAAAAAATAAATAAACAAATACACTACACTACATAAAGAAAGATCCAATGCGCATTATCAATGCATATAAAAGCTTTCTCCATGACGATCCAAAGCGCATTTTCAAAGCTGGATTC
>JXSR01S004274.1:23090-39692 GCA_000969725.1 Ophiothrix spiculata
ACTGTCATTGTAACATATTATTATTTTTAATTCTCACATACCATCATATAGAAATACTTTTATCCATGAGTCGATTTCATTCCATCAAGTAGTGATAACACCATCAAGATTTGACTTGGCAAAGTTGCCGAATTCAACAACATTCATGAAGAGAAGTTTCAGTCATAATTTACTCCGTCGTTTCAACGTTTATCGGCGCATAACTTTTCCTGTTAAGCAAACTGAACATTAAATATTTCATGAAGAAGATATTAAGCGAGTATTTCAACTATACAAACCACTTCAAACTTCTGAAATGGGGAAGTTTTTCAAGTTCCACGCTCCGAGGTCACGCTATGCACGTTTGCGTTTTTGTTGATACAGGCGCACTACAGTGAAATTAATCTTAGGCGCACGTCACAAAATGTAGTAAGTGACTACATACTGACCTGAATCATCTCTTTTTTCGCAAATTTGTTTTGACCGAAGACTCATCGTAAAGCAAAATTTATTTAATTAAACATTTTGTGACCAAAAAACCTTTTGAAATTCGAAAAGTTTGAATAATTAACTTTTCTTATTACTTTTGACTCCTATTGAAAAGTCAGACACTTAAAAGGGCCAAAGGCTCATACCTACGCGGCCCCTTTTATGCCCCGGTTTTATGCTCGTTTGATACAAACTTTAGTTGACCACACATTTGATCTGTGACCTTTTATTCCTGAGAAAAAGTCAGATTAATTCAATAAGGGAGCTCTTTGTACCATCACACCATTGCAGTAGGTAGTTCATCAATGCCCTTTATATCTCACATTGGTCAATTTCCGGGAGTTTTTCTGATACGGCGTTTTTCAACAGACCAAATATAGGCCCTAATGATAATTACAGCTTATTTGTAACATTTGGGGTCCCTTCTACATATTTGAAATGAAAATGAAAGAAATATCAACTTCAAGTTAAAAACTACCAGACCAACGTTACGGTTTCGGGGGAAACTTTGGTCGGTCCTAAATAGGGAAAAGGGCTCAAATATAACATGCCGTGCACGTGGCACTAAGGTTGATATTCATGACATTTGGCCTCTTGCTACAGCAAACATATGCAAACATTTCTATTCACAAATATTTATTTCTGATTTTACTAACAACATTTCACAAAAGCAATATTTGGTCAAAAATCAAATGTCTTAATATAACCAATTTCAACTTGATCAGAGATATAATCATCAATCTTATAAATTGTAATCATTTTCTAAGGAAATGACATCAAACACGAGCAAAGAAAGTACTGCTATTCCATGTGCTATTCTGAACTATAAACATTAAAATAAAAAAGGCATTACTGACCAAAGTTACCTGGCTGACAAATGTTTCCCCACTTTAAAGTAGTTCATCAATGCCCTATTATTATACTACCCTGATGAGCGTCCCATTTCTACCACTGATAGCAGGGAGTTCATCAATGGCCTAGGCCTGCATATGTATCTTCTCCAGATAGCAGGCAGTTAACCAACGCCCCTACTTCAACATCCCATGCATATCTACCACTGATAGCAGGTACTTCATAAACGCCCCATATCTACCACTAATAGCAGGTAGTTCACCAATGCCCCATATCTACCACTGATAGCAGGTATAATTCATCAATACCACATATCTACCACTGCTGGCAGGGAAGTTCATCAATGCCCCATATCTACCACTGCTGGCAGGTATTTCATTTGAGTCCTATATATGCACTGTCTGAAACCAGGTAGTTCATCAATGCCCCGTATCTACCACTGATAGCAGATAGTTCTTCAATACCCCATATCTACCACTGCTAGCAGGTAGTTCATCAATACCCCATATCTATATACCACTGATAGCAGGCACCCCATATCTACCACTGATAACAGGTAGTTCATCAATTCCCCATATCTATCACTGATAGCAGGTAGTTCATCAATGTCCCATATCTACCACTGATAGCAGGTAGTTTACCCATAGCGTGGCCGAGCGGTTAGAGCACGGGTCTCGTAATACAGAGGTTGCGGGTTCGAGCCCCGGGCCAGGCGGTTTACGTCTCCTTGTTTCCTTGGGCAAGAAACTTTACTCTAATTGCTCCGTGGTTCGGATAGTCACGTTAAGCCGTTGGTCCCCTGTGCGAATGCTCCTTCTTGGGGCGCTGCATTCAGTGTATACCTGGTGAGTCTATCCAATCATACCCATATCAATGCCCCAAATAGTAAGACTGAACTCATCTACTGCACTTCAAAGTTCAACAAAACATCTTGGGAGCCCTCTATACAGATCGGAGATGTTACTATTTATTCATCAGCTCAAGCCAGGAACCTTGGTGTGATCATGGACGCTACAATGTGCATGAGTCATCATGTGACGAATGTCTGTAAAGGAGCACTCGCAGGTATTAGAAAGATCGGACAAATTCGCGACTACTTATCTGTTGAAAATACAGTTAAGTTGATACACGCTTTTGTTACATCAAAACTGGATAATTGTAACTCTGTCCTTTTTGGGTTACCTGATCATGATCTTCAGAAAGTGCAGAGAGTGCAAAACACAGCAGCTCGCTTGGTCCTTCGCGTATCACGGAGAGAACATATCACCCCGTCGCTTGAAAAGTTGCATTGGCTGCCAGTTCAACAGAGAGTTAACTTTAAGATCCTTCTCCTGGTGTACAAAACCCTTAATGGAATGGCTCCCGTATTTATCAATGACCTTGTGCAATTATACAAGCCTGCTAGGACCTTGAGATCCTCTTCAGAACGTCGTTTGAATGTACCATCTGCAAACACAAAATACTACGGTGACAGGTAGGTCTTTTGCTCACGCTGCTGCAACGTTGTGGAATAACCTTCCAAATGATATCCGGAATGCAGTCAGTGCCGGATTTTTAAATGGGCCCGGTGGGCCCGGGCCCAGGGCCCGAGGTCAAGGGGGGCCCTTGAACATAAGAGCAAAAAAAAAAGAACCAACAAGAAAAAGAAAAAGGAAAAAAATGAAGAAAAATGAATATTGAGTGGGATTTTTTTTTACCCCTACCCCTAACTAGGGGGGGGGGGGCAAATATCTAACATATTTTTGACGTTAGCAGTCACAGACACTTAAAAATCATTGGTATTGGGCCCTCAGTTTAGGCCTGGCCCAGGGCCCTTGGAAAGGTAAATCCGGCACTGGGAATGCTCCATCTCTCAATAACTTCAAAACTAGGTTAAAAACGTATCTTTTCATTCAACATTTTCAGCCAGCGATGTGAATTGTTCCTCACTATTGGACTGCTGATTTATATTGTTTTATCACTTTGCTTGACAATTTCGTGGAGATTGTGTATTTGCCACAGGAAGAAGTTCTGGAACCTCTCCCTGTTTCCCAGTGCTTGTTTGCTGCATATATTTTTCATCAGTTGCCATTTTTTACCTTTATGTTTTTGTGCTTTAACTTTGTAATTAATCTGTCAGGTGATGTTCTGGAACCTCTCCCTTTTTGTGGTTTTGTGCTGGACACAATTTTTACTCTGATATGAAATATTTCTGCTTTTTAAATGCAGTTTTAATCACTTTTGACATTTACATTTATGGACCACTGTGAATTACTTTATTGTTTTAATCGATGTTTCATAGACTGTTGCTAAACTGAATTTTAATGTAATGTAATGTATCTTATCTTTTGTGTACATTTTAAAACAATTTAGGTGTTTAATTAATTGAAATTGATCTGTGCTTTATATGGTTTTTTGTTTCCGTCGTTCTCGGTCATGTTCCCCGGGTGTGCGAGTTCACAGATCACAGATCAGTTTCATATTTTAAAGTATTTTGTTTGTAAAGCGCCCATAGACTTTTGTGTTGGGCGCTGACAAGTGTGTTATATTATTATTATTATATAGCAGGTACGGTAGTTCATCAACGCCCCATATCTACCACTGATAGCAGGTAGTTTCAATATCCCACATCTACCACTGATAGCAGGTAGTTAATTTTATCAATGCCTCATATCTATCACTGATAGCAGGTACCGTAAACCGGGGTGACTTTGAACGCTTTTTTCAGCTTTTGCCATTTTTTCTATTTTCAACATAGAAAAGTTTCTGATATTTTGCTTTCAAAATACCTCCTGGGGCATGGTCTTTCTCATGTTACATTTTTATAGAACTAGCTGTTATGTAAGATATATAAAATGTGACCCGTTCAAAGTCACCCCATGCCGGGTGACTTTGAACGGGTTACATTTTTCCTGGAATAAAGTGAGATAAATACATTCCTAGAACTAGAAAATGTCATTACCCCACAGAAATACAATTATTTTGATCATAAAAATTCAAAAATGGGTGATAATGCAAACACAGTGTCCTAGACTTAAAATCTGTAAGCAACAATCAAGTGTGCTGGTTACCCAGCTAGTGCATGCGTTTATATGGGAGATATAGGCGTTCAAAGTCACCCCGGATCGTTTTTTCTCAATATATAGAATAAGAACGAAATTTACAAAATTATTTTCATTCATTACTGTAAACTATTATATTCCTGATCCAACCATATTAATTTTAATTTCATTGGACCATTGTTACCATGGTAACCATTTTTCCCACCTATGAAAATTGATATAAATTTGGCAACACATTTATAAGGCTATAACGAAAAACTGGCAACACCTACGGTAGTGTCTCTAAGATGAAAGATTGTTTATAGTATCCCGTTTTCAATTATTAATTTGAAAAAATATATCATCAAGTATAAGTGAGATAATGGCTGATTAATTTGACCAACTCAAAGTGTTCAAAGTCACCCCGGCGTTCAGTCACCCCGGTTTACGGTAGTTCACCAATACTCCATATCTACCACTGATAGCAGGTAGTTCATCAATGCCCCATATCTACTATAGGTATTTCATCAATGTCCCATATCTACCACTGATAGCAGGTAGATCATCAATGCCCTATATCTACCACTGATAGCAGGTAGTTCATCAATGCCCCATATCTACTACAGGTATTTCATCAATGTCCCATTTCTACCACTGATAGCAGGTAGATCATCAATACCCCATTATGCATTATCTACTACTGATAGCAGGTAGTTCATAAATGCCTCATATCTCCGCTGGTAGCAGGTAAGTTATTAATGTCCATATCTACCACTGACAACAGTTAGTTGATATTGCCTTTTACTATACCTCATAAATATTTATTAGGAAACTACGAAATACAATTGATTAAGCCAGTACAAGAAAACCCCAAATCGAATAGCTCCCTTTTGTAAATGATGCTTACAAAATATCATCTCTGAACTTGAAATGCTTTCACATCACTAAAAAGCATTTCCATTTCTATATCCCAATCATAGTGTCATATTTGACCTTGTAGTTGACTTTTTAGACATCAATTGAGTTCAAATGTTCTGTCTGTGCATAACAATGCATTTTGTAAAGTATTTTGTTCACCCATTACTTATTCTATTCACTGGAGTCAATAAGTATAGATAATCACCACTTGAGAAATTGCAATCGGTAACAATCCTTTTGTGCTTACAGGAGAAAACGCATAACCATAGGCCAGATTCCTTTTATCCATTTGTGGCACGGTTGCGGTGCATTTTGCACTGAAGGGCCGGTTTTTACTTTTTCATAGCAATAATATATACTGTGAGACAAGTATTCGTTCTTTAAACATTTCCAATAGCTTCATACGTATTTTCTTATAATAACGCAGGTTTGATGATGGAAAATCAATACTACTCCATATAATGTTACATGATCCCTATTGATCATATAAAATATTCTCCTCCTCAAATATGCGTTGTAATATAAATCAGAATAGATATTGAATAATTAGCGTATGTTTGCTGAAAACACATGGCACAATATATATGGTCACTGACAAAAGAGTAAAAATACAGCCTAAGGGCACTAGTAGTGGTATAATTTAATGCATACTATTGAATGGAGATGGATAGTATTGATTTGAGAGGTGAGATTCAATTTTGTCCATCAATTTTTAATGCGGTTTCATTTCAGTATCTTCTCTAATGAAAAGTTTCCACATGACCAAAACGCATTCAAAATGAGGAATCGCTCCAGGGATCGATTCATATATACACAATCACATGCTTTAAAATTTTACAATTACCAGTACCCTTACAGTGCAAAAGGCATCGCAACCGCACCGCAAACGGATAAAAGGAATCTGGCCTTAAGACGGCTTTTGTTGAGGACAATAGCCTATCCCATACTTTGATTTTTCTTTTGTCAATTACAATTTGTAAACTATTTGTAAACTAAATCCTTTTTCTTATGATGTGATAACTTATGACAAACTTGGACAGATATACGTGACGCGTTACATCAAAAGGTACAAGTTGTCGGCCAAGCAAGTTTCGAGATACAGGCCAATTAAGCTAGTAAATTATAAAGAAAATAATAAGAAAACAACCGTCTTTATTCATCATAACTTCAAAACTAAAACTTCAATTTTCACAAGCAATGTATCATTTTAAAGCTTATTTTGTCCTCTTACAAGTAACACAAAAATTTCAATTTTGTCCAAGGTAGACAACTTGTACCTTTTGATGTAACGCGTCACATATATATATTGTCAGATAATTGTTATGGTGAAAATCTAAATTTTTGCTACCAAACATTGGTCATGAAGCAAAAATGTCGAGTGACTCCAAATAAAATAACCAAGTTGAGACCAAATAAAATTTTGCGCTAGGTTGCACATGTATTGAATTGCCATATATATACATTGCACCAAATGTTTAAACAATGTTGAAAAAAGTCAACTACAAGGTCAAATATGACACTATTATTGTGATATAGAAATGGGAAAGCATTTCTTTAGTGATTTTCAGAGAGAAGGGAGCTATTGGAGTAGGGGTTTTCTTGTACCAGCATATTCAATTTGTAAGTTAAACCCAATGACAGGGAAGAATGGACATTTTTGATGTGTTAACATCACAACCAGTGAAATATTTATGAGATATAGTAAAACATATACAACATGGTTTATTTCAAGTGAAAATTCCTGATCCCTCGGTGTTAGATAGGTGTGACAAAGTGTCGGGAAGTATTCAAAATACATCCAATACCCGGGATCAGTAATTTTCACTACTTTCCTCTATACCATGTTGTATTTTAGCACTATGCAAACATATTTTGTTGAGTACAAACAAAATCAAGCACATTTCTAACACTGTACCGGAAATGTACTTTTCTTTCACATGCTTCTAGCACTTTGGAATTATATAACCCAAAACCCAAGTGTAGCACTATTTTAGTATAGTACTTGAAATATATATTTAGCATTCTTAAAGCAGATTTGGAACAGGTTTCAAATTAAAAGTGGAGATTCATACGTAGTGGTAGAAACTAAATTGATGATGAATTAACCTCCTGCACTACTGTAATTTACGTACCTTCAGAAGTACTTTCGGATTCTCAAGTTTTCATCTTATGACGTCATCACCAAGAGAAATTTCACAGCAACAACATCAGCTGAGGACGGATATAGCACATCTGAAAGTACTTCTGAAGGTACGTAAATTACAGTAGTGAAGAAGTTTAATCCATCATCAATTAAGGTTTAAAATTATTATAGCACTTTTTAAGTACAACTAAAATTAAAAACATTTCTCCTAGTACCTTGCTCAAAATGTACTCAACAGTAACTGGTTCCTGCTCTGTACCTTTCCAAATATTTTTACTAGAATTATACAAAATAAGTGTTTCAAATTTGTACCAAGATGTTGTTTCGAGAGCACTTAGAATCTAAATTGGCAGTTGACCGCCCAGTTCTGGCTAAATGCTAATTGCTATAGTGTTTTAGACAATAGCAACCACATAGAACTGTCAGTTCCATGGGGGAGCGGGTTAGTGTAGCGGTATTTCCCTCGCTTGCACCAATGAGGTTCCGGGTTCGAGTCCCACACCCGGCGCTTTATGTGCATTTGGTTTTCAGTACATGCTCGCTTCCGCAGGTTTTTCTCCGGGTCCTCCGGTTTTCCTCCTGTACTAAAAAACTGAATATTAAAGAAATATCTAGGACCCCAATAGAAATAAGCTTCATTTAGAGGCTTTCTTGAAGCTTGGGTTATCCTTGGCTCTCAGGCTAAAGAATTCTTTCTTTCATGCCGTAAGTAGCCGGCCAACTTTTGAAGGACTCCATAAATTAGTACCCTTTAAGCACTACTGAAATTGTGTACAATTTTCCAGGGTGTGTACTTCTAATCATAGATTGAATCACATTTTGAATATAATTGTAAACATTCAAGACACATCCTAAAGAAAAACAGCAAATGGCAATCATCATATTCAGTTTGGTCTCACTTTTATTATTCAATCTCATCATATAACATACCTGATTAACACAATATTACTTTATACATCACAGTCTCCTATATTACACAATTGTTGAATTATTTCACCATCTCTGTCACTGTAAGTATAAATCATGCTGTTTATTTACCATCTGCGTAGTATACCAAAACTTGATAGTAAATAATACATACACCATGAAATCTTAATTTATTCATGAACATCTAATCGAGGCAAGTATTTGCTTAGGCTTAGGCAAATACATACCGTTCGCCTGAGAGACATTCGCTCATGATGTTCGCTCTGACTTTAAATCTCATATGAAACAAAATTATTATTTCAAATGCTTACATAGTGGTTAAATTAATGTTAGCATTAGTTTTATTGATGTTTTCATCAATTTAACCAATATCCAATCATTTTAAGTGTCATTCAGTCTTAATTTGAGTGCATACGTTGAAGCGAATATCATGACTGAATAGAATGTCTTTAGGCATCAAGCCTTAGCAACAATCCGAAGATCAAAAGAATCTAAGGCCTGAGGGTTCTTTCAAGATGAATGATATCAGGTATTGATGGTAGTTTCAAGAAAATTATTTAAATCATTATTTGAAAAAATAAAAAACTACCAGCTCTTGAATTCGTTTGACTGTGAGATTGTTGTTACACTTATTAGGCATAAAAAAAAAAAGTTTGTTTCCTGTTGGTGGTCAAAAATCCTAAATGCGAAATGCGTTTTTTTTATTTTATTTTGCTTTCTTTTTTTTCTATTGTTCAAAAGGTGCTAAGGCAATTTTGATTGAAAATTCACATGGTTGATGATTTTTTTAGTAAGAAACCTGTCCGGTTTTTGTTGAAAAGAAAACACTTCTTTAGTAAAAATTTTGCAATTTTCCCCGTTCTTTTTATCAAACTGACTTTTTTGATTTTCGTTTTCTAAAATATCAAATACAAAAGTGAAATGCGCAAATAATGACGCCAAGACGAAATGTGCGCGGTGCACGGGAAACAAACTTTTTGCCTTATGGCCTTGTATCACTCAACCCTTGTAATATTCCCCACTTGAATTGTCTAAGGGCCAAAACATAGTTGTCCTTCAAATAAAATTTTTGCTACCAAACATTTGGTTGTGATGTCAAAATGACGACTGACTTCAAATAAAATAACTTCAACACCTAGTTGAGACCAAATAAAATTGTGCGCTATTATTGCACATGTGTTGAATTTGCATATACATTGTCTCAAATATACTTTATACTTTTAATTTGATTGCAAATATATTCAACATCCAATAATGAAACTTTTTTCTCTACAACTAGAAGCTAATACATTATGTTTGGTAACAATTTACCGTATCCACTCGTCCAATTCAACTACTCATTTTCTGAATTTAGAGTGCTTTCATACTAGCATGCCAAAAATTGTTAAAATAATTTAAATGAAGTGTCGGTCACAGAGTATGACTATTTGTCAAACTTTTGGAAATGGGGATTTTGTTAATTTAAGGAGATTGTCAGATGGAAAATAGTTGAATTAGACGAGTGAATAGGGTATCTTCAATTAGAAATAACATCTAATACATATAACAAGGGTCTTTATCAAAATACATGTTTGATTCAAATGAATTCAAATGGTAGGACATCAGTTATCAAGACATCTTATGGCATACGGCACATCTTATTCGCCAACATAGCTTTACTTTTTACCTTGATAACACAATTTTATACAAGTTTACAAATGAATTGGCAAATTATGAAAAAGACTTTATAACAATGTAATAACATTAATTACCTGTTTGTTTATGCAAATAGAGAGGTCATGTGATACACCACCCAACCATTATAGATATCTTCTGTATTGCATAAGAACAAACAGGGGGTAACTAATTTATCACTTGATATAGGTACAAATATTATTTCTAGAACAAAAATATGCATGTTTTAATCACAAGTGTACCAAAATTGTCTATTTTTAAATTTGTAAATAGCAAAAATCAAAGTAATACAGATTTGTCAAGCAAGCAATATAAACCATATTGCATGATTTGCATGCGCAATTTTAGCATTCACTTGCCAAAAAACAACACACGTAGTCATAACTCGAGTGATAACTCTTTAAATACGCAATTGACGTTACTTTTAGACTTAAAATAAGCAATATGGTTATATATTACTTGGGCATTTAACCAATGGATTTCACAAGAAATCATGTCAGGATTGCTTCAAAACTCAATTGGTGGATGTCTGCTGGTTCTTGGAACATGAATAAACAATAACCAACTGCCTGGAACTGCCCAGAACCGGCAGGAAACCACCGTTGAGTTATGAAGTAGCCCGTAAGTGATAAAATACAATACAACGCAATAATATAATAAAATACAATAAAACACAATAATATAATAAAATACAATACTATTAGTTGTACAAGAAAATTATACAACGTTTGTATGAAAGCAAGGTTACAATCCCCTTAAAACTCTATACAGGATACTTATGGATAAGCCTGATAAATAGGTAAAACTCTCTCTCTCAAAAAAAGAGGAAAAGCGTCGTAAAGTTGGGTAAAAGGTCAAAAATGGGCTGAAAATGAATAAAAAAGCTTAATTTTTAGCATATAAACATGATGAAAAAAGAGGAAACCAGCTGAAAAGAGTAACTTTCTCATCCCTGTTGTATAAGTTTCATATTTGAATTGCAAACCAAACAATAGAATAACAACTCGAAATCCACTTTGACATAGAATTAATAATAGGAAATAATATATTTTGTTTAACTTCCTCAAGAACAGTTTTGGTGCACTTTGGGTTATTGTTGCACTTTGCCTCTCAATTTTGTCAATTCGTCTATCTCTATTGGAAGAATTTCACAGAAGTTTCAATGATATTTGATCATGAAGTCATAAATACAAAATACAGTATTTCAATTATCATGCCAATTACTGTTGAGCCAAATTTAACTATAGGTTGAAAAACTGATAAAAACTTAACAAACAGAAAAAATGCACATTACAATATAACACTATATATTCAGTATCTTTTAAACTATCAAACACTATCTTGATATAAATCATTGGTAACATTTTTTAACACCAAAGGTTAATCAGTTTATACAGATTTAAATTTAAGGCTCAGTCACACATCAACTTATAGAGCCCGATGTACGCTGTTTCAGTCGTAGGTATGTATGTATATTGATCACCAAAACCTTGTATGTTATTCATACCGTTATTGGTCCAACAATGTACCTTAACCTTTTCCTTTCGTAGGCCATATGGCCTAAATTACTGCCAGCTCAGGCCGTATGGGGTACAGCCTAACTAACACTATAGTATAACTAATTTCATGACCTCTTTACCACTCAAAACATTATCACAGGCAATGTATAAAGTTCATAAAGGTATATTATGATGATGTTTCATTGAATTATGTAGAATATTTCTATAGATAAATTTAATTTACTTTAGAAGTCACTTTAGAGGTAAAATGGCATCAGTTTGCAGCGGAAAGAGTGGTCAGACTGGAAAGGGTTAAATCAGTGAACTCTGGATCAATGATCTAACAGTCAATGTGTACAGAGAGTAATACCTCAAAATAGCTTATCACATCTATATAAGCTAGCTAATCTATTTGAATAAGAATGTATTTTTAGTGACGGTGAGGTTTGAAGCATGAATAAGCTGTGACGTGCCCAGGATTTTTTAGTGGTGGGGCACAAGCATCAGTTTCTAAACTAGTGATACTGTAGCTATCAAAAAACGTAAGTCCAGTTGACCAGATTAAATACATATTTTGCTACTAAAATGAAAAAAGAAAACCCAATTTTTTGAAAACTGACAAGGGGGTAAAAGGTCTCAATAAAGATTACATATGCACACAGGCATTTTTTCCAAAGATTTTATCATTTCTGACTATTTTTCTTCTCTTTTCTTTTGATTTTTTCTCTCCTCTCCTTTCTTTCCTATCTTATTTTATTGTCAAGATCCCTGAATGGGTCTTTTTTCATGACTGACTCACCAAACTGGGGGGAGGAGGAACCTGTGCGCATGCCACTGAAAGAGACAGATTATTCAATTTGATAAATACAAAGTAGCACTAAGACCATTATTCTATCTAAGTATATAATGCATGTCAGAATCAGTTTGAAACTCAAGCTTATTGTGTTGATTAAAACATGTTTCTTCTTATTTTTGGACCAAAAAAGACCACATTGATGGTCAAAAGCTTGCAATAAAAAAGGAAAAGCCATTACAGTTGTTACGGGCTTCTTCATTCTACAATTATTTCAAACATTTATCCAAAGACAAATCATATCCTCTGCTTTTTAGACATGACCACTTTCCAGGTTCCTTTACCAAGCCATGGGAGATGGAGATGTATCCTTAATAGCACAATGACGCACACACACACTTGCCACAGTACAGAGCTAAAGGACTTGGGCAATAAATTGGGTTGTAAACGATGGAACCTGTGAGATGAACCTTGCTTTGTGGAATGAATCATCCAAAAGTCCCGGCACAACAGGAAACATTGTCAAAATCAACCAATTGAAGTGCAAACACTCGACCATTCCTTTGTAGAAACTTTCACTCTGATGGGAGCACATAAACTTTTCAAGAAACACTATTACAAACAAGCCTCAGCACATTCTACATGATAAATTGGCCTGGACTACAACCATCACAGTAGCGATGTCAACAAGGTCACGTGACTTGTTGGACAATCGGGACTTTCTCTACCTGTGCTTATTTTCTTGCTCTAAAAATATTATTCCTAAAGCTTATTTTCTCAAATAAAAAGTAAAAAGTAAAGAAAAATAAATATTTAAAACATTGTATAAATTGGAAGTGTGTGTGATTTTTTATTCTTACGTTATAAATGCTTGAAGTTTGACTTTCCGACTCCGTTCGCGACATCAGAACATGGACCTTTAAATTTGTATCCCGATTAAGTGCAGGTGGTAAAAACGGCCCTCGCGCAGGCTCAAACCAATTATAAATGAACAGCCAATCAGATAGCTTGTTAGTAAAGCCCTAGGGCTATAAAATAAAAGTTGAACACAATAAAAAAAAAACCCGAAAAGGTGATAAAATGAAAAAAATAATAATAATAAGATGGAGAAAAGAGAAAAAATTTAAATTTGAAACATATTTGCAAAACATGTAAGAACAATGGAGCGGGCAAACCGAACACAAGCGCCAAAGTACCATGCGAAAAGAGTTTGCCATCAATTGGCTCCACGACAGGAATGAAATATTACTAGAGGATATTCACCGACTATGCAACAGAGTTCAACTGACTACAGATGATTGCCCGAATGCCCACCACACTTCATTGCCTGGGGTGAGTATGATCCTACCACAGATCAATAACTGTATATTTTATTTCAAGATGACTGAAATGAAAACAGACCACCGTATCTTCCAGGCTGGCAATTTTTTAATAGCAACTTTGGTAGTAGGCCTACCTGATGATAAACCAGGAGAGGGTAAACATAGTCAAGGAGACTCCAACCAAGAAACTCAAAAGAATTCACAGGCTGGCCAGCAATTGTTCGTCAGCATTTAGATGGAAGGTTAAATCACAAACATACATTAGGGGGTCATAATTTCACATTTTAAAATTGTCAACTTGTACTTCAATCTCATATATATATATTTCCATGTCATCTAATGAAGCCCTGAGGGCAAAAGCTTATTAAAACTACTGAACCTACCAGTGCACAAGCCCATTACAGGCGTGCTTAGAAACAAATGTTAAGCGTTACATCAAAAGGTACAAGTTGTCGGCCTTGGACAAAATTGAGATTTTTGTGTTACTTGTAAGAGGACAAAATAAGCTTTAAAATGATACATTGCTTGTGAAAATTGAAGTTTTAGTTTCAAAGTTATGATGAATAAAGACGGTTGTTTTCTTATTATTTTCTTTATAATTTACAAGCTTAAATGGCCTGTATCTCGACCGACAACTTGTATATACCTTTTGATGTAACACGACACAAATGTCAAAGTAATCTGATGATTGTGTACCCAATGAGCGATAAGCGAAGGTATGCATAAAACTGTCAGTAATAGCTGCCTTTCCAAAGGTCTATACTTTTTATTGATTACGTGTATGGGTACCACCCTGCGTTGTCATTCACCCATGAAATTTCCCAGAGTGATTTGACATTTTAGGATCTCAATTTATCCATCAAGGATAACCATATAGATACCAGTATTTTCTAAAAGAACACAAGATGCTCACAATTACTTGAGATTTGATTCTATCCATCCGCCAGCATGCAAAAGTTCTATTCCATATAGCCAACTGTTACGCGCATACCACATAAGCAGCCAGGAGCATCATTTAGACGGTACAGCAAATGAGATGGTTGTCTCAGGAAGCTTTGGAACCTCACAATCATAAAAAATGTGACCAGATTTTGCTTATTATTACTTACCACCCTCGTCATGTTCCAATCTGCAATATCATCTTTAAAAAAACTACAAACTGCTTCAACATGACACAACCAAGCATGTCTTTCAAAAGCCACCTGTTACTGCATATAGAAAGGATCACAATCGCTTGTCAGAGCTTCTCATACAATATCGGTACATATAAGTGTAATCGCAAATGCTGTAACACATGCCCATATATCACCAACAGCGCCCATCTTTGCATCAATGGACCTCTTGGTTCACAGGAAATTATTGACCATTACACTTGTACCTCTTCTAATGTCATCTACGCCATCATGTATTAAATGTGGCAAACTTTATATTGGTGAAACATTTCACTAAGTATAGTTGTACAATCATGCATGAATGCGTTTTTTGTGAAAAAAAACCCCACCAAATTTGATCTTTTCACCATATATTAAATTCAGAAGCTAGCTATTTATTCAAAATCATAAATCACGACTATCCTCTCATTTTGCCAAAGCACCCCACTATGCTCAAGTTACACATTGCTTTCTCATGTGATTGTGTGTAACAAAGTGTTTTTACATTGCAACCCAGCTGCAGGTGAACATTGGCCATCATATGTATGTGCTTTACACTTGGCCCTGTTCACATTTTCAAATACATTAAACGAATGCATACCACATTCGCATTTGAATACAATATAACATGCAGGATATCAAGACTGTTACTAATATGGGATCTTCAAAACATGTATGCTAACTTCATTTTCCTTATCTTTCTTTATCTTTAAGCCACAAATACCAGCGTATCTTTCCAAGTTCGCAAAGTTGTTAACGAGATCATTGACAACTACGAGACACAAGACGTGGGTAGGGAGATAGCAGGATGGCATAAACCTGGCTTACGGATCAACGATGAGGACATTTGCTCTCAAACATTCCATCTTTGTAGCATCCGGCCCCACAGAACATTGCCAAATATTAGGCTGTATGAGCCTGCACTGCCTGTGCAACATGTTCGTGCTATTGCACAAATGGCAGTGAAACGACCGTGCCAAATTACCAACCAACCCAGACAAGCAGACCCATGTGCAGACCAAGCGCACACTCAACAGGGCAACCGACAAGCACAACCAGGACCATCACACACTCAAGGTACAAATAGGCAACTGCCGCAATAATGCATTTAAGTACCACCCTGCTGCATTCTGGCTGATTCAAACAGAATCTGTGTCAAAAGGGACACCGTTAAATTCATTCAATGCAACCAAGTTGAACAAGCACATTGTAGCAACGTGACTTGCAATAACAAATCATATCCGAGCCATTCCATACAAATCAACATGGACTTGCATATGGGATATATGTAACTTCATATCCACACCCACTCTGACAAACATAACAGTCCAAGGGCTGTCAGAGGTAACCGCCAAAAGTATGCTTGATTGGTTGGAGAATGGATTGTACATGATGAAAGACGATATTTTGTTCTGCAGGGCATGCAGATTTGAATTTGCAAAGCACAACTCCACCAAGACTCAAGGTTGGCAAAAATCACGATTTTTTGATTTAAATCGATTTTTTTGATTTTCATATCAGAGGTTTGTAGGAGCTACACTATTCCCCTACCTCACATTACTCTTAAAATGAGAATATTAGGTCCTTCTGATCTTAAAAAATGTATTATTATACGAAGAGCTTGTTTCCACCCTGACATTTGATTCCTTTCAAATATTCACTTTCTGTTGCAATTAAAATTGATAAATGCCCATACCAAAAATAAATGCCATCGGATAGCCATCGGATAACCATCCGATGGTTATCCGATGTTTTTTTGGTAGCCATCCGAAACCATCGGCTACCCGATGTCTTCCTGATGGCTTTGTCCCTTGCTATCAGAAAGGCATCGGGTA